>MJUU01040255.1:22304-80016 GCA_002080025.1 Modiolus philippinarum
TGAAACTGTAAACCCTGGTGATGATTCAGGCCAAGTTTGGTTACAATTGGCCCAGCAGTTTGAGAGGAGAAGATTTTTGAAATTGTAGACAAACAATGTATAAAAGAGCAAAAATTTGACAATAAAGGGCAATAACTTCAACATGGGTATTCAGATTTGCTTCAAAATTTTCAGAGGGATAGATCTTGGTATGCTGAACATTTTTGCAATTTCAAGTTGGCTTCTATCTGTTATAGTTTTCCTAATAAAAAATTAAAAATATTAAAATTTTGAAAATTTTACGGAAAAGGGGCAATAACTCCAACATGGGTCATCGGATTTTTTTCAAAATTGCACGGCGGGTAGATCTTGTCATTCTGATCATTTTTACCCTTGTCAGATTTTTGATATCTGCTACGGTTTTTGAGTTATTTGCCAAAAACAGCAATCTACCCCCTATGTTCTATTTTTAGTAACAGCGGCCATGTTGTTTGGTCCTCGGACTAACCGAACACATTTTTTAAACTACATACCCTGGTGATGATCCAGGCCAAGTTTGGTTTCATTTGGCCCAGTAGTTTCAGAGGAGAAGATTTTTGAAGAAAAGTTTACGACGGACGGACGGACGGACGGACGGACGACGGACGACGGACGACGGACGCCAAGTGATGGCAAAAGCTCACCCTGGCTTTAGCCAGGTGAGCTAAAAATGGTTTAGTGATATGCATCAATCATCTAGAGGGGATTTTTATAGCATATTTAAACAAGATTTTGGCATCGAAAATTACTTAATTAGGCTTCATGAGAAAAATAGACTTTGGATCACCAAACTTAGAACCAGCAATTTAAGAATACCGTTAGAAACTGGTAGGTGGCAAAATGTCGCAAGAGAAAATAGATTCTGCACTCTTTGTGACGAAAATTTAACTGGTGATGAATTTCATTACCTATTTATATGCAAAAATACAGATATTAAAGTCCTAAGGAAAAATATATTCCCGATTACTATACGGTCCGTCCTTCAGTTCATAAAATGAAACATATGATGTTATACTGTAACACGTATACTGTAACACGAAATTATTGTCTAATGTCGCACTTTTCATAAAACATATGTCTACATTGTTAAATTAAAATGTTTTTCACTGTTTCATGTACTTGTGTATTGTTATGTTTCCTATTTTATGTATTTTGTATGTACCTGTCTTGTCTGTCATTTTGTTATATGTATATATATTGTCCTCATGTTACACATACTTTGTTTCTGAGTGTAAATGAAGAATCTGAATCTGTATTTTCTAAAAATTAAATTTGTAAAGATTATAAACTTATTAATATAGTAAAGAAATTGGAAGTGTAACTAAAATGTAATATGGCTAAAACAAATGTTCAAATAGCATCAACTTGAACAGTATAGGAATTTCAGTTTCATCAACAGTTTTTAAGCATAAATTTAGGCAAACATTTTATAAAGTTTATTTTCACCTGACAGTGCTCACAAAATAAACAAAAAATAAAATGGGTTTTCATTAATAACATACATTAAAACATGAAACAATAGATACTTATACAAAGGTTAAGTATTGGTTAAGCACTATCTAGTATGGTTAAGAACTAGGTCGAGTACTATTCAGACATGTAAGAAATGTCGAGAACACTTTCAGACAGTCAAGAACATTTCAGACTTGGTCAAGTAATATTAAGCATGGTTAAGACTTATTCAGACAGGTCGAGTAAATTTCAGTACGGTCGAGCACAAATAGTGCCCATTTCAGACATTTGGTGGTTTGTAGTGATATCTTTCGATGATGCTATGATAACGGCCATAGAATTTCCTGAGGGATGAAGTAACAAATCCCTGACTCAGCAGCTTTAGGGACAGTGTTTTCCTCTATTCAAAAATCACAGCACAAACTGCATGCTCGTTAGTAACGAATCGACTTTGAAATGTACTCTGCATACGCTAGATAGGTAGGTATATTGCTGCTAAGAAAGGGAAAATTCATCATTGGAGTTTAAGTTAAAATTATCACGTTTGTCGTATACGGTAGCTTAGTTTGAAACGTCAACCTCGGCGATATACAACAAGAAATAGGTACAAGGCTGAAGAAGTGTGTATCAGTAGTCTCTTTGATTTCAAGCTCATTTGGATTAATCTGATGTAAATAGGGGTAATAACAAAATTCCCAAACAGATTTGTCAAGAAACAAAGTCAAAGACCCAAAAAGACAAAGCATATTGAAAACCACCCGAAAGATTTTCAACCCCGGTACAGGCATTTAAAAATAATAGTTGGTTAAACCGGTTGTTTTATGGCGCGCCAAACCTATCCCTTCCATTGTGGTAGTGTCTGGTAGCAACTCAACAGCAAATGGTATTGACAGGCCGCAAGACAGTGAAATGTTCATTCCAGTACTAAGTAAAAATGAGGTTTTGAAAGTTCTCTTGGGTGGTTGCTTGGTAAATGTTATTTCCTTCCCCTAAGAAAATCAATTAAAAAAATTAAAATCCAAGGTGCATGTAAATTCTCTAACCCTCAAACAAATTTGTATAACGCAACATATAAACTTATTCGAAAGGATATTATGAAGTAAAATTAATTAAAATAAAATAACCGGAGTCAAGTTGTTTTCCTTTTCGTTTTTTCCTTTTCTATATTCAAAATTTTTGTTTTAAGTTAAAGTTCAATACTATATGAATATCAAAATGAATAAATAAAATACCATTTTCTTTTTATGCCCCCAGATCGAGGATCGGGGGCATATTGTTTTCGTCCTGTCTGTTTGTCTGTGCGTCCGAAACTTTAACCTTGGCTATAACTTTTGAACTATATAAGGTAGACTTTTGATACTTGGCATGTGTATAGGTCTAGTCAAGAGGAACATAACTATGCAAAAAAAATTAGGTCAGGTCAAGGGTCAAGGTCACAGAGGTTTAAAAGAGGGTGAATTTGGCTGTTTTCACATATTTGACTGTAGAATCCTTATTATTTATCGTATTGAGACGGGGTTTGTTTTATGTTATTGCTAATAAAATTGCGCAACTGGTGTATGTCAACAGATTTGAGGTGGCATTTACCGTTTTTGAGAAACAAGAGGCCCAAAGGGGGACAAATGGAAAAAAAAATTTTTCATTTTTTTGTCAGATCTTGATGCAGTATTTTTCTGTAAGTTTCTTAAAGCATGTTTAAACAGATACTTCTAACAATTAAAACCATTTCAATAAACAAGAGGCCCAAAGGGGTTTCACCTGTTTGAGAATTAAGGGGTTAAATTGGGTGTTTTGATGGTAATAAACGACTTTTGAACTATGTCAGATAGACTTTTAATACTTGGCAAGTGTATAAGTCTTGTCAATAGGAACATAAATATGCAAAAAAATAGGGTCAAAGGTCAAGGTCATAGGAGTCCAAAAGGGGTAAAATTGTGTATTTTCATATATTTTACTGTAGAATCTGGGGGCATATGTAGTGTTTCACCAACAAATCTTGTTTGTCATTCGCATTTTCTTTTTCTTTTTTCGTATTTTCCTTTTCGATATTCGATTTTGCTTTTTGTTATTCAAAGCCTGACATTATATCCGTGTGTGTATAGTACCATTCGACTTCGGGTCATTCAAACGTTCATATTTTCCCATTCATTTTCCTTTTCGATATTCGATTTTGTTATTCAAAGTCTGACATTATATCCCAGTTTAAATGGTACCATTCGACTTCGGGCCATTTACATTTTCATATTTTCCCATTCGATATTCGATTTTGCTTTTTGTTATTCAAATTCGGACATTTTATCCGAGTGTGTATGATACCATTCGACTTCGGGTCATTCAAACGTTCATATTTTCCCAATCATTTTCCTTTTCGATATTCGATTTTGTTATTCGTAGTCTGACATTATATCCGAGTTTAAATGGTACCATTCGACTTCGGGTCATTCAAATGTTCATATTTTCCCATTCATTTTCCTTTTCGATATTCGATTTTGTTATTCGAAGTCTGACATTATATCCGAGTTTAAATGCTACCATTCGACTTCGGGCCATTTACATTTTCATATTTTCCCATTCGATATTCGATTTTGCTTTTTGTTATTCAAATTCGGACATTTTATCCGAGTGTGTATGATACCATTCGACTTCGGGTCATTCAAACGTTCATATTTTCCCATTCATTTTCCTATTCCATATTCGATATTCAAGGTTTGACATTAAATCCGAGTTCAAATGGTACCATAACAAAAATCAAAATCGAATATTGAAAAGGAAAATGAATGTGAAAATATGAGCCTTTGAATGACCCGAAGTCGAATCGTACCATACACACTCGGATATAATGTCAGGCTTTGAATAACAAAAAGTAAAATCGAATATCGAAAAAGAAAAAACGAAAAAAGAAAAAGAAAATGCGAATGACAAAAAGGAAAATGGTATTTAATTTATTCATTTTGATATTCATATAGTATTGAACTTTAACTTAAAACAACAATTTTGAATAACGAAAAGGAAAACAACTTGACTCCAGTAATAAAATGAAAGTATTTTAATTATTTTTGAAAATTGAGTTAAAACTGCAGACTAAAATTTCACTTTAAATGCATTATTTTTGCTAGAATTCAAGAAATTTGTCTCAACATAAAGACTCATTCGAAAGGATATTATTAAGTAAATTCAAAAAACGAGTTATTTTGATAATTTTTGAACATTGAGTTTAAACTGCAGACTAGAAATCTTGCTTTTAATGCCTTATTTATCCTAAAATTCAGGGGATTTGTGTAACACAACAAAATAAACTTCTTCAAGGGGATATCATGAAGTAAAATAAAAAAAAGCCTTATTTTGTTTATTTTTGAAGAGTGGAGTTTAACTGCAGACTTAAAATCTTTTTTTTTTAAATATCTTATTTATTGTAACATTCACGAAAAGGTTATATCACAACATATAAAACTCCTTTGAATGATGGTGTAATTACGAAAATGGGACATTTGTCCCAAATCATGAGAACTTGAAAAAAGAGTACACAAATTATTATGAGTCTTTATGTGGTAAATCACAAAAATGTGGGAAATGGGAAATTTAACTACCTCAAACTAGAGGCTCAGAGACTGAGCATGTATCGCTCACCTGCCAAAATGTTTTTATGCCATGCATGACCAAAATGATGTTTATTACCAATGGGGTCTAATGTTTAGCTATGTTCTCCATTAGCACCCGTGTTTTTTCTGATCCTATTGAAATGAGTAATTTTTGCAAAGGACCTTCTATTCATTTAGTTAAATTTGCTTGAATAGTACTGTTTCAGAAAAGATATTGAAAAGGATAGTTTTCTCAAACCGGGCTCCAAAATTAAACTATGTTCGGCACTGGCGGCCTTTTCCTTTTATAAGATCTAAATGAAATGAGCCATTTTTTTTAAAGTACCTTAAGTACATCATTCCTGTAAGATTGGTTGAATTTGCTTCAGTGGTTTCAGAGGAGAAGATGAAAATGTGATTTGTCCTTTACGGTCCAATGTTAAACTATGTTCCGTGCGGCCATGTTTTTTATCGGGTCGGAACGAAATGAGCAACCTTTGTTAAGGACCTTTAGTACTTCATTCCTCTAAAGTTCGGTTGTATTTGCTTCAGTGGTTTCAGAGGAACAGATGTAAATGTGATTTTCCCATAGGGACCAATGTTAAACTATATTCGTTGCTGGCGGCCATGTTTTTTATCGGATCGGAACGAAATGAGCAATTTTTGTTAAGGACCTTTAGTACATCATTTCTGTAAAGTTAGGTTGAATTTGCTTCAGTGGTTTCAGAGGAGAAGATGAAAATGTGATTTTCCCATACGGTCCAATGTTAAACTAAGTTCCGTGCTGGCCGCCATGTTTTTATCGGATCGGAACGAAATGTGCAATCTTTGTTGAGGACCTTTAGTACATCATTTCTGTAAAGTTTGGTTGTATTTGCTTCAGATGACCATTTTTACTGATGTGTCTTCATTGCTGGTCAAATCAAATATTTGACAGACCAATAATAAAATGATAACCAGATAATATATTAAAATTGATAGAAAACAACTGAATAATAAATAATGTCTAAACGGAAAATAAAAATCAGTCAAGGACAGCTAGAGGGCTCAAGAGGGAGATATCCTATAGTTTTAAACGAAAGTTCTGAAAGTTTCCGAATAAAATCGATTTTTCGGCCCAGCAGCAAAGTCGTGGTCTCGTAGTTACTGAATACCCTTCTAAGAGCCTTTGCCACGCAGTGATTACACAATAAAAGCTAAATACCGAAGCTGCTGTGTAAATTAATTTTTAGCAAATCTAATAAAAAAATCAAAAAATCTTTTATACAATATCAACAAGGCCTAGTATTGACCAACAATGGATATATCCGCGAAACGATGGAATTATACTTATTGTGAAATTGTTTTGGAATTAGTGTCATTATCTGAAAAATATTTAAAAATATCAAAAAATACTTTAAGTGTTGCAATCTGCCCTTATGTATTAAAACTTACAATAGAATAACTACTACCAAAGATTTCTGTAAAAATAAAATTCAGTCTGAATAACCAAAAGTCAACAAAGTGTCTAATATGAATCAATATGTTCGTAATATAAAGCCAAAAATATTTCTTTGCAGGTATTACACTTGATTTAAAAACTGAACCATACAAATTGTACACATCAATGAGATTAAAAATGACATGTTTGCATTTTCTCTTCTTGTACATCCTGACCATAAATTGGAATTTCGCAAAATGTAAGTTTCATTTCATTTTAAAAGACGGCAAAAGTGCTTTACGGACTGGTCAAACCATCATGGCAAGATAAATCATAAAGTAATTTTCATTTTCTATAACAGTCTGCAGTTCCGATTGTGTGCTTGTTTGGCACCCTGGAATGACATATTTCACTTGTGAAGATATATTTACTTTGTGTACAAAAAGCAACATATAATGTATTATGCATATACTTATGGTTTCACTTGCTTAACAGTAAAAATGTACCTGCAAGCTGTTTTTTTTACTTTTTTGTTATTACTTTCAGGGACAGTTCGGGAATATTGTCGTTGGCCTCGTCCATCCGTCATTTCGTCTGCCATGTATTTCTGTAGGACGCGCAGAACTCTTTCTATATTTTAAGATTTAGGGTTATAATTTTGTTTTAAAATGGTCGCATATATGCTGTAGATGCTTTCTGGAATTTTGATATAACTCTAGGTGCAAACAAGATGCTTCAAGATATGCATGTTAACATGTGTGAAACTTTTTCTACATTTTTTGTTCATTTAGGGATTTAATTTGAGTAGAATTGTTTCATATAGTTTTTAATGCGCAATAAGGTTTTAGGGATTTTGATTCTGGGTTCTAACTTTGGTACATTTCCTTAAAATGCCAAACTTTTATAATAGATATAAAAACGTATAGTAAAGATTTTTTTTTTGGTATGGAGCATCATTCTGAAAACTAAGGATTTAAACATTTGATTCTTATTTTGGAAAGTTCTCTCAAATTCTAAGACTTATTTGAAATTCTAACTAATAACCTTTTAGTAAGAATGTGATCCGATTGATTAAAAAATATTCTTTTCAAAGTTTCGTTACTTGTTTACTTTCTGAAAGACCTTTATATATTATTCTACTAAGCAACCATAGATTTAGATTTTTATAATAGCGATTTCCAGAAGTTTTTTTATTATAATTTTGGTAAATTTGCTGAAAATTCAAAAAAAAAAACTACTTGTTGCTTGGAATTCTTTCTGACTTCAATATTTTTGTAATTTGTATTAAAAATTATTTCAGGCTTTAAAGCTACAAACAAGATGTAATACGGAACATTGGCTATCGCTTTTAGGTGCAAATTATTTATCAATTATTATTCTTTTCCCTCCAATAAATTTTGTTTCGATTTTCTTGAGAAAAACATTTTCACGAAATGAAACTATGTATAGTTCGACATCGCTGCGAGGAGGGTCTGCTAAAATTTTAAAAATGGCATCGTTTCAAAAGGTAGCATTGCTCGATTTCTCGAAAATTGATCTCTAGGAAGATATGTTTGCTGCGAAAAAGATAAAATCAACGAATTAGTTTCGAAATGAAATATAAACTACAAAGGCAGATCTAGAAATTAAAAAAAAATGTTGCCTTTTAATCTATCGGATTCCGAGACCAAAAGTTTAAACTTATTATAGGTTAGTACATTTTTCAAAATTACACAAAGGCCTTGTTTGTTTGTTTTTTAGATTATTCTCATTATCAAATGAAATAAAAATGAATAATAAGAAACATCCACAATGACAGAACACTATAATTAAATGCCGCAATATGTCAGGGTACAACACAGGGAAATACAAATAAGACGAAAGACAAACCTTAACAACGATAGGGACTCGGGACAGCCGTACTTGGTACTTGCACTAGCATAATCCAGCGGTAGGGTTTAACCGCTATATGTGTACCCAAACCTCCCCATTTCTATGTCACGTTTCCATAAAGTATAAAAAAAAACTATAGTATATAAAGGAGGCTAAAAAAATGAAAAAAAAATATAAATATATTGCAATTAACTTATGATCAGGATTCTTCTGGCGGATGTACTGGCTTACTGTGCTGTTGATACTCTCAGAGACTTACATTCCATCATTAACGGTGCTCCTGATCATTTCGACGAATTATGCCTATTTTGGCCCTCTTACACTGTACCACACATGTCAAAATATTGTTTTTACATGCTGGTCTAAGTTTTGTCAGTTTGGGACACGTTCTTAATTATTTATACAGACGTCACACCGTCCTGCACAAGTATGGAATTTTGTTCAAAGATGGCCCTTGCTTGATAAATAGCCAAATAATAGCTGAAGCAAGTATACTGTGCATATACAGAATGCAAAAAAACACACGAATGTCACAAGAAACTGCAATGTTTTATCAAGTAGCTTACCCCAAAACAGACAAAGACAACACACTAATTAGTAGACATCGTATTGTACGACGCCAAGCGTTCAAGCTAAGCCACGAAGTGGTAATGTGACCTGGGGAGTGTATGAAAGAAATCTTCTTTTCGGAACCTACAATGCCAATGATCTGGACCATACTTTGTTTGAATAGTATTTGGTGGTCTCCGATTAGAATTATATCCGATGATCCACACGTGAAGCCAAAATTATCGAAATCAGCTGACACAATTTTAATACTGAAACCTATATGAAAATGTTTAAAAAATCTTGTTCTCTGAAACTATTTATACTAGTACTTAGGTGATCCCATTTTGAATGTATATCCGATTAGTTTAAGTAAAGTACGTGCTTAAGAACCGAACCGTCAGTCTGAAAAAGAATAGTCCAAAGAAAATGACAAAATCGGAAACACAAATATACAAGTAGGGCACTAAAAAAGAAAACACACATACAAAGAACAACATGGACCCAAATTAAACAATGGTTTACCCTATGAAAAAAAAAGTTTTAATTTTTTTTTCTGAAACTGTATTTGGAAAATATGGGAGTTGTCATGAGATGTTCTCTTTTCAAAATTAAAATGATAAATATCTGATAACTCGTGTGTGTATCCAAGGTTACCACCGTCAGCCAATATATTCTATCGATTGTTAAATTTCTTCTCCTCTGAAACTGCTCAACCGATTTTGAACATTTTGTGGAGGAATCGTTCTTTTAAATTTATCTGAAGAGCCATGTTGGCAATCTTCAGTAGACAATGCAAACATTTCTCAATGACATTATTTCTGTACGACCTAGGAAACAGATTCACCTGAGCCTCTTATTTTGACCGTTTCGGATTACTTTATTTGCCATTTTAATTTCTTTGTTAAAGCAGTATCGGGACACATTTTTGAATGATTATTCAAATTCCTGGCCTTTATTTTATTTCATGAAAACAATAAACAAGGGCTCCATCAAAATTGCAACTATGCACATTTTACTGTCAATTTCAACGCAATATGTGAGATGGGGTTAATAACAAAATTTCCGAAAAGAATTGTCAAGAGCCAAAGACTAAGAGGCAAATAGACAGAGCAGGTGCAAAACCATGGGAAAGATTGTCAACCACAATGGTGTTGACTTGGTATATGCATTTCAAAAGATGGAGCGCCAACCAATCCCCCTGTGTCTGGTAGCAACTCAACATCAATTGGTATTGAAAATTCATATACAGTAAAAAGAAATGTTCAACTAAATATAAAGTGAAACATGAATCTTGAATCCCAGTTCGGACAGAAACTTCAAATTTTTCCACAAGGGACTGATATTAATTAAAGAAATTTTTGATTATGATCGTATGATACAGAATTTTTTTTCGAGCCTTGATTAATAAGGCGGTCACGGATAGAGAAGGTTTGTATAATTTGTGCTAGCTCTAGCGTAACGAATCAACTGTGAAACATACACTACTTTAGCAGGAGAAGTTGGAATATTCCTGTACATGTCCATGATAATTTCGATATTAAAATCGTCCATTTTGTAGCAAATTTTAGTACTGATATGACAATTTTCGCCAAATTCAAGATGCAAGTCCAAAAAGATGTAGATCTAGTGGTCTCTATTGGTTCCTTTATCTCGTGTTCTTTGGGATATATATTGATGAGTTCCATTTAGAAAAAGATAGAGTTATTAATCGAAAGAACATCATTAATGTTTCTTTAAGTGAGATTGAAGGATCTTGCATCGTTTATTTTATGATCTTTTAAGAGTTCTAAAATAATCAGTTTCGCAGGAATATAAAAAAAATCTGAGAATAGAGAAGCAGTTCGTGCCCATAAAGCACTTCCAAATGTAACAAGTACAGTATGATGCAGACATAACTTCTCGCCAAGCTAACTTGAACCAGTCATAAAAGCTAATCAAAGGTAGCTTCGGACCGTTTTCAAGTTAATTTAGACCAGTCATAGAGCAGTCTTAAAAACTACTATTTCCAGTTCTTGTATTGTTTTAGGGCTCTACAACTGGTCAGAGCTCTTAGGATTCTATGACAGATTAGAGCAATCAGGGCTATATGACTGGTCAGAGAAGTCAGGGCTCTATGAATGGTCGGAGAAGTCAGGATTCTATGACTGCTCCAAGTTAACTTAGGACTGTTTTCATCACTGCTCCCCTTGTTAACCTGGACGAGAGATTATGTCTTCACCCTACTGTATATTATCAATAAGAAAATCAAGCATGCTGCACAACTGTAAAACATTTTTTTATCTTTTGAATCGGCACAGGCTTTTTGACTGATACCTTTGATACGTGATTTTAATTCATCTTGAGAAAGCGTGGTATAGAGTGGTATAGAGTGTGGAAAATCAAGAAGAATGTATTTGAGAAATTGAATTGTAAGTAAGATTTTCCAATAAATCCTTACAATATTTAAGTATGAACCACGTTAGCGTCATTGTACTTTTTTGCTGTGGCTGATTTTTGGGAATAATCGCAGAATGATCTTGAACTACCAGGCTTCGAAACAGGATTGATGTTAAGTAATAGCAAAGATGTTCTGTTTATTTGCCTTCTTACCTGGGTTAAAAATTATTTCTTTCGCCCGGTAAACCCCCATCAGGATTTTATCATTTGATTACATTTGGTTCTGATCCTCAAAGTCCATCAGGTAATTTTGGATCACTGGAATCATCAGTCGAATAATATTGTTAAGGTTTTCACATTTTATGATGAATTTTTTGCATGTCTCTGGCCTCTGGTCTATTTCGCCTAAGAAAATCCTGAACTTAAATTCCAGACTACCAAAGGCATTTTTCTCTACACGTCTGGCTCTGGAGAGGTTTTACTTTTAAAAATATTATTTCATAGTGCTCCATAGTCATCAGACTCTTCTTGATCCCAAAGCATTGTCACTTGTATTATAAAATGGGATAGGAACGTCATCTCTTGGTAAAGCTTTCTCTTCAGGGAGACTGATTATGTTATTCGGATGCTCCAGTTCTGACCCATTGAAGATACTTGAATCAATAGGGGAATAACATGATCGACATCAATCCAGAAAAACTTGCAGTCTGTATTTACAAAGGCCACGAGGGAAATGTAGAAGAAACCTTTGTAAATCATGTACGACTTGGTTAGTGTGGTATAATGATACGAAACGTGGCAAGTAGTTAGACACGAGAAAAAAGGGGGGGGGTGTGAAACTTTTACTTTTTTTCTGCCACAACCGTTTTCGTCATATAGGCCTATAAACTAACTTGCGGTTTATATATTTTTTTTCATATCATTACTATTCATTTTTTAAAATGTTTTCTGTCTTGACTTTATGTAACTTCAAAGTATACGGTTATATTTGTGTAGGGATTTCCAAAAATGGATAGAGATAAAAATCTGAAATATAAAAGTGATGGGACTGGATAAAACTTTACAAGGTGGATATATACAAATGTGAAATGGGTTACTGGACATAAATTTTCAAAATGAAAGCCATTGCCGATAAAACCAAAAATGGAAATTAAAAGTGCTCAAAACTGAATGAAATTTTACAGTTCTCGGCGCTACGGATTTTCCAAATAATGACCATTGTTACGGAAATAGATGAACAAAAGCGGGAAAATGCTTCAGAACCAGGATAAATTTTGTTTAGCATGAGCCAAACTGGATTGTGTCTCGGAATTAGCCGATTGTGGTATAGTCCGGTAATACTGCGCATCATCATTTTCGCTATGCTATGGTTCTTAACTAATTAAAGGGTAACAAGAGACACTGATCCGTTAACGGGACAAATTGACAGGTCGACTCAAAAACTTCATTCATTGGGTCACATCGCATTGACTGATTTTTTCTCGTATCAAGGTTAAGAATATGTTAACCTACTTACTAGAAATGACAATAAATTGAGTTAGAATGAAAAGCAAGTACATAATACTATATCTCATGGGTTCCAAAAGTTAATCCTGAAATCATTCGTTTTCTTTACGTTCTGACCTATTTTTTATGACATGCACAGTATCACTGGACATCAGACAGTTTGTTTACATCACGGGGTAAAGATGTTTTCATCGGAATTAGAGTGAAATAAAGATGACCTTTCAATTATTGAATACATTCAATAATAACATAAATATATGACCCCAAAGTATTGATGTTTAAAAATATTTACAAAAGCCAAATCCCTATTAAAGTTTAAATACGCAGTATCATCGGCTAGCTCTGTAATTGTCAACCGTTGGCAGGGAGACCGAGAAAAGGGTGAAAACTCTCGATTCTTAATGAAATTTTACAGCATTAATCCATTGTTGTTTCTTTATTGCACAACGACAATCTTATAATAATTTTTTGGAGACTTCTTGGGACTTTTCCGGTTCTTGCTGGGTTCAGCTCCAATTAGTTTCAGAAGTGATAGCTGTGTCGGTATTTACCCTGAATATGACGCTGATAATTGTAAAATCACAAAGGAATTACCAAGGGATAGTAATGTTTGGCGGTTTGTAGAGGGTTACTGAAAGGTTATCTTTAAGTTACATTTTTTATGCATGACTCCAAATCGATCTCGATGACCTTTTTTATTGTTGCCATTTTTGAATTTCACAATAATTCAAAATATCAAGAAATGGCAGTAGAATAACAAAGAACCGGTAACAATTTCTTTATATTGTCAATATGAAAAGTTTCCAAAGCATTTCTAACACGAATTTTAAATGCCCCTTTTACGGTCATAGATGTTTTTATTTACTGATTTACAGATGTAGATCAAGGTTTAATATCTGCAAGCATATATGCCAAACAATTTTTAAAGTTGTAAAAGATACAGAACAACTGATGTCAAATCGTCGTAATGCTGCTTAAAAGATAACGCTAAAAAACGCCATTTCGTTTCTCTCGGGTTGTCTATAAAAATACGCTTTAAACGAGAGTAAAATCGAAAATGTTTGTTTTAATGTTGTAAGAAAAACACCACTTTATTGTGAACATTTAAAAATACAAAAATACTCAAGTTGCATATAAAAACAGTAAATTTAGTTATGCTGTAAATGTGTTTCCTCTCATCAGCAGCATTAAAATAAGATAAATATATACTATTAGTAATTTGTTTTGCGAGTATGGAATTCTCAGCTTGTATTGCATCGAGTGCGAAGCACGAGATGCAATACGAGCTGAGAAATCCATCCGAGCAAAACAAATTACTAATAGTATTTTTATCGCTAATTTTGTTATTAATATATACCAGATATATGTTTCTTTTTGTATTGAAATATTTTTTTTAGGTTAAAGATGTAATTTATAGTGAAATATTATGCTTTTTTGATAGGATTATTTTTTTCACGAAACGTCACGCGACGTCATATTAATACGCTGTTGCTAACGTTCCATAGAGATTGACGATAATATGTTCATATCAACGCAGTGCAGTGATAATAGAATTATCGTCGCTCCGGAACAATTGAAAATCAATCAAATTAGCGATAATATGGACAATCTTTAATCCAAACAGTACTCATTTCCAAAAAATATCAAAATAGCAAAAGATAAAGCGTGTCATTTTTTATATTTACAGGTGAGGATATCCGTATCACTACTCCAGACGATAAACATAACTACATTATTCTACCAAATATTGCAAACTTCACAATACAAAACAATAAGATAGAATTTCAAGATAAAGCTTGTCACAATGTCTATGTGTCTTTGATAAACGGCTACGAGGGAAATGACCAACTGTACGAGATACTGTTAGGAGGTTGGTCAAACACAATATCAGCATTCCGTACAAAGCAGCAGCAAGATCCAGCCGTTTCAACTACTAAAATTCATGTTTTGCACTGTAATCAATTCAAAGCAATCAGAATTTATTGGGATTCAAATAGTATCAGTGTTGAAATGAAAGTTCCGTCAAAAAGAATTTTGTATTGGACAAGCAGAACAAGAATTCATCCTATTAAAAGTGTAGGAATTTACACTGGGTTTGGCGCAACCGGAGAATGGGAATTTACATACAATAAAGGTATGTTTATCCTCAGTTATTTTTTGTTCTTTGCATGTAACTTTTATTTAATGTGAAGAGTTAAAAAGAAAAATAGTAAAACTGGTGAGTAGAATGTAAAGATTCAGCAATTCAGTTTAACAAGAAACCCAAGAATGTATTTAGCCATTCCTGTTAAAAATTTGTCTATTGTTCCCATTAATTCTCTTTGTGATGCCTCGAAAACATCATTGACTTTATGGTAATGAACCGATTTTTTACCAATCAAAAACGTCTTAAATACACAATTGACTGTGGAATCAAAACAAAATTTGTCGAAATGATGACTTGCTATAAAGGCCAAAATAGCTTAACTTTTTAGGACCCCAAACTTTGTATATGATGTGAGTAGGTCTATTAATAATAAATTTTAAGATACCAATTATTTGGCCGACTAGCCCTTTTCAACGGGTACAGTAAGTGAGAACTGAACCGTATATCAAAATATAATAGTCCAAAGACAATGACAATAGACCATATCCGAGCTGTGGTATCAGGATTTACCGGACCACTTTTCAACACGTCACATTATAGAAAACGTCACGTCACAGAGCCTACAACGTCATTAATCTGGTCACATGGGGCGGACAAACAATTACTGGTAAATCTAAATAACAGAACTCGGATATGGCCTATTCCGGAAACACAAAGAAACAAAGACTTTACATAAATTGGACACAGAAAATAAAAAAAAATGGGGATACACATACATGAACAGCACGGACCGAATCGAGATCAGGTGCATCGGTACAGTATTGAAGTCAAATCCAGAAGAGGAAAATAAATTGAGTTGTTAAAGGGAAAGATCTGTTGACTTTTGGTAAATAGATATTCCATAGCGGTCTAAAAGATCGTGGTCAAAGTTCAAACTCAATTGCTTTATTTCTTTGAGAATCCATGTAAATTATATGGCTGCTACTTTCCAAATGAAATGTCTGTATGGTTATGCTATTAAGATGAAAATTGGTGAAATAAAGTGACCGTTCCAAATAATTTGTTTACTGTGGCAATCTGTAGATTTTTAATTGAATTTATATACTTCCAAATTTTCTACAATTTTACAAAGTTTTGAGTTCAATATAGTAATTTTTATCAATTGACAGTTTTTTTATTGTTTATTATATCTTATACTAAGCTGTAATGTGTATCAATACGGAAAACTGATTGCCATTTATTATTTTGTTTGATAGTCCGGCAAGTGTTACATTTCGGATTTTAGCTTTTTAGCTCACCTGACACAAAAGATCAATTGCCATCACTTGGCGTTCGGCGTTCGTCCGTCCGTCGTCCGTTAACTTTTCACATTTTCATCTTATCCTCTGAAACCCCAGAAGCAAATACAACCAAATTTTGCGGCAATGATGTATAGAAGGTCCTTAACAAGAATTGCATATTTTCTTCCGATCCGATAAAAAAACTTTGCTGCCTGCGCGAAACTTAGATTTAACATGGGACCGTATGGGAAAAATTACAATTTCATCTTCTCTGAAACCGTTGAGGAAAATTCAACCAAACTTTACAGAAATGATGTACTAAAGTTCCTTTTTATAGATTGCTCATTTCGTTCCGATCCGACTGAAAACATGGCCGCCAACACGGAACTTTTTCTAATATTGGACCTATGGGATAATTTTCATCTGATCTGAAATCACTGTAGCAAATTCAACCAAACTTCATAGGAATGGTGTATGGAAGGTTCTTTACAAAGATTGCTCATTTTGTTCCGATTCAACAACAAACATGGCGGCAAGCGCGGAACATTGGAGCTATTGGAAAATCATACTTTTCATCATCTTCTCTGAAACCATTGAAGCAAATTTAACTAAACTGTAATGGAGTGATATATAGGAAGGTCTTTGGCAAAAATGTCTCATTTCAATAGGAACAGACAAAAGCATGGAGAGCATTACTGAAAATTAGACCAAATAAGTAAAATCAAAAATAAAAAAACATCAGTATTGGTCATGTATGGCATAGAAGAATTTTGTCAGGTGAACGATACATGCTCAGTCTCTGAGCCTCTAGTTAAGTATTTATAGCAGAAAGCCGATCTAAGGTTAAATACCGAGGTTGTCGCAAATTTAGTTTTTGTATATGGACATGTCGGGAAACTTTGTCTCTTCAGAGCAGATCAGCCCAAAACGGTATGAAAAATGTTATATAAAATCTGAGAACAAATGAAAAATATAATCCTCTACAAAGGCCAAAATCAACCAAGGAAAGAGTTTCAATCTAAATAGTCTAAATGTAATACATACCGTTAACCGATAAACCACCTAAGGTTTTTTCTCTATAACAAAGCCACAGCGGTTTTTTCTCTATAACAAAGCCACAACAAACATCAGAGGACAATGCAGCGCTCTCTTTGAGTTCGAGAAACTTAAAAAAAAGTAGACAGGAACCTTTGCGACAACTTTTTTTCAGTAAAAAGTTTTATTTGACATTTTGTTTGTTATTTTGCAGAAGAAGAATTTCCGATCAAAACACCTACTAATTCCTCCAAATATATCATAATAAATGGCCTTGCTGCATCTATCACAACACACAAATTGATCATCTTTAGAGTGAAGGCATACAGTGAAGCATTTCTGGCACTGGTAAATGGTAACACAGAACAAGACCTTGTTTACGAGATAGGCATCGGCACTTTTAACAATACCAAGACAATTTTACGTGAAGGTAGTCAACAAACGCCTGCAGCAAAAGAAGTAACAGGCTCGTTCCTCAATTGTACAGAGTTCAAGGAATTTTGGATAAGTTGGAATAGTTACAAAATTGAAATTGGAAGAGGTACTCTAGTGAACAGGAACACGTTTATTACTTGGACAAGTGTTGCTGCTTTAACCTCTGTCAAAAACATTGGTTTTTGCACGGGTTTTGGAATTGTAGGTGAATGGGTTTTCTACAAAACAAGTAAGGCCTTAAAGAATATCAATTCATTTTCTAAAATAAATTCAGAATACTTTCAACATATTGGGCAGCTTAGTTCTACTGTCGAAAGGGTTAAACAATATAAGTTCTTAAGTTAAAATTTTCGTCATGAGCCTCATTAATTAATACTGTGACGCATGGGCACACACACACACACACAAACACAAAATCGGTCACAATGTATTTATGATCAATGAACTTCATATGTGTTCGATAAATGCTAAATTAAGCGCGAAATTTATTCATTGAATGAATACTTTGATATTAATTTGAGGTAATAACAACATTACAGAGTTGTCAAGAGCCAAAGTCCATGAGACAAAAGACAATCAGATGGAAACCATCAGAAATATAGACTTTTCGAAAACTCTTGTCCCTACATCGGTTTACGCATTTAGATACAATAAAATAGTTTCTGCTATCAAGTCAACATCTGATCTATGGCAGTGCACGGTTTCACACCTCCAGAAAACAGTTCATAACACTATTCATAACTTGATTACATACTAACGTTACTACAATTACAACATCTCATTTATTCCATATCCCTTCATTGTTAATTTTGAATGGAAAATTGTTATATTCTTGTAAAATATACAACTTTCGTATCGTTGTTTTTGTTTTGTAATGTAAAAAAAACTACACGAAAACGCGTGTGTCGCTTTTAAAACGTATGTTCTCTGAAAACAGATTGTTCTCTAGATCATGTCATTATAATAACTGTTTACTAGTTACCAATTCTGTGTGCTTCCATCTAGGTCCATCTTTTTGTATTCAAAACTACTTCATCATGCAGTGTTACAGGCGCAGTAATTTATGCTTTCCCTTTTTGATTACTAGAATCAAAATCAGAATTAACTGCAGGATAACAAGTAAATATTGCAAACAATTAAGTTATCACTTTTTCAAGTCGCTACATATTTTAAAGAATTAAGAAAGTATCAATAAAACGGAAAACACAAAGTGACCACTTTTATTAATTCTTTTTTTTTAATTTCAATTTGTATAATATGTCAGTTTAATATAAACTTATAAATGTCCTTTCAGTTGATGGCGGCTATGCCCCTTGGACACCCTGGAGATCATGCAGTCGTAGTTGTGGACCTGGAAACACATTCAGAACAAGAACATGTAACAACCCAGCACCAGCTTATGGAGGGATAAACTGCAAGGGTAACGCTACAGAAACTAAACCATGTAATACAAGAAGCTGTCCATGTAATTTTGCCATATTTTACATCATTATTTATAAGATGCCTAATATTCTATTCTTTAACAGAGTTTTCCGATATTTCAGTAAAAATTTTAGCGAGCAGTACAACGCAAAACTGCAGTGACTTTCCAAATATGAAATTTCAGTCGTAAGATGATGCTACGGATAGCATAAAAAAAATCTGCTGAAGATGCATTTAATTCATCAAAATTGTGTCGAGAGTACACTTTTCAAGAATAAATAAAGATTTAGTTCGTAGAATCTTCGATTGAGAACAGTAAGAACTTTCTCAAAGCACTTTCTCCGAAAAAATGCTCATTTTTTTTAGTAGAATTTGTATTGAAAATATTTCACAGGTGTACATTTTCTTTTTCTAGGTAATTTCCAACAAAGAATTTTCACTAAAGAAGAAAATATGCTGCCAGATATTCAACCTTACTTCAAAGAATCTGCAAGATCTCGATGCGCTTGCGCACAGGAATGTTTACAACAAAGTAGTTGTTCTGCTTTTATATATTCTGACTCTACCTGTGCACTCTACAATAGTGATAAACTAATCGCTGCTTATAATTCTACTTATACCTAACAAAGCAATATCTTCTGCAATATTTTATATTAGTTATAGAGTTTTGAATAGTCGGTGTCTAGACAAAGGAATATCATGTACCGTATTCAAGACTTTTTCTGCGAATACAAGAGACGTTCACAAAGAAATGTCATTTGCCATGTACAAATCTATTCCTGCGAATATATGAAATGTGCAACTTTTATTTAGTGAAGGATTTGAATTTGAAAATGAGGATTGATTTTTGTACTTTCATTGTTCATTTATACGCAGAAATTAAATTCTCAGTAACTTCGGTATTTAGTTATTTATACATATCATAATACTTTTAATGTATTCTGCTACATTTTCCCATCTTTTATCAACAATATGATAATAAATGGACCAGTTTTGTTTAATTTGTCCAATTATTTTATGCCTGTGTACTAAAAAGACATTTTGATATTAATTAAGTACACCCAATACTGGTATATCCTCGGTTCTAAGGAAGATACTTTCAACAAACGCATTGAGTACAAGACCAATCATGCAAATTTGCCTAGTTCAGTCATTCCAAATGAACTTTAATTAAGTTATAATAATTTCAGTTTGATGCAGTCCTTTCAGGCTTACCTTTCATTTTGCAATAAGCAACGTTTAGATATGATGTGCACTGAAAAGACATTAGTTTTCGATATGGCCATATGCAGAGACCGAATTTTCAGTATGTTCGGTATCTAGTAATTTGCTATTATTAATTGTATTCCATTGTTTCAATTCGAATATAAACTTTGTTATTTATCGTTGATCTGTATTGTAATTTCATTTAGATCAGTTCTTTATAATTTCAATTAAAATCAGTCATTGTAAACTTTTTTCTGCCATTTATAAGTTTTTTTGTAGTCATTGGTGTGCTGTGTTCTCGGTTTAACCATATATCTGGACTTTGATTTCTGTTATTGCCAATCATTTTTCCTTCGGTATTCTACTTCCGTTGTTTAATTCAGCCTGTTATAAAACTTTGATTCGGTCAATTTTAATTTATCTTTGATTCAATTATTCTAATTTAACTTTTCTCAGTCAATTCCATTTAACCTTGTAGTATAACTGTGACCAGCCGTTTACCATTTCACTTTAAGTATTTTCGTATCTACTTTAAATTTATTCAGTTATTTAAAATTCAACGTTGATTCGGCTTTTTTTTTCAATTTAAATTTGCGACAATCATCTGTAAATTAATTTTTGATTTAGCTTTTTCAATTCAATTTTGTTACAGTCATTGAGAATTTTAATTTTTGAATCAGTCATTTTTTATTTTCAACTCATTGACGTTACGCAAGATATTGGTGATACTTTCAAGTAACCGCCATAGTATATGTACCACTTTAGAATTTCAGTACCATGGCATTATTTCACATCAATTGAAAGCTTGTTTTACATAGATTTCGATTATATCAAATATTTTCTACTGGTTCTAATATCTTAAATGTTTCAATGTCTTATATCATGGCAAGAACGTCATTTTTAGGCTGTCCCGCGTTACACTGAATTCGTGTTTTACTGAATAGACAGACCCGCAATCATTCAAATTTCAGCGATTCTTCGCCATATTTTGCAAGAGCACACTACAACATCGAAAGATTGTGATATCAATCAGTTTTGTTGTTTGAATGTTGTATAAAGGAAAGACAGACGGAAAACTGACCGGGACATATGTGTCCCATCTAGTTTATTGTACATTCATGTACAGTTTACAGCCAAATTATTTAGAACTTAAAAAGGCGTAAAGAAATATTTTTTACAATAAAATAATTGTACATGTGCTTAATAATCACATTGAACTATTTTTTTGTTTAATATCACTGGTATAGTATCCAATTCGTCGATTTTCGCGTGTCCAATAAAATGTCCAGTGTTTAAAAACGTGAATTTTATTCCAGGAACGTTTTTTTGACAATATATTTAAACTATCTTTTTTGAAAATGGACGCAAGTGATCATGAATAACAAATTGTACAACTATTTCACTTTAAACTTATATATAATGCTTTAGAATTCCTTAAATATGCCTTGTACACTAAACGAATTACAATGTCCAAAAAATGTCCCACTTGTAAGAAATGCGTTAACGTCGTATATTTGCGTTATTTACGGAATTCTCCGGCGTTTTATTTTAACCTGATTTTCCCTTGACAGGCGGATGCATATAATTTGTATTTGGATATTAACTGAAGTCTTGAAAATCTCCGAATTAAAGAGATGAGTCAATGGTTAGAAAGGATAACAAAATTACATGTATGTAAAGACAATTAGTACAAATACTTAAAAAGTCAAAAGGAACAGACAATATGGACACTTAGGAATTATGTTAATGAAATGTAAAACCAAACACAAAAAACATTATAAGCATTTCCAGCAGTTTTTGATTTTCATTTTCTGTTTTTGATTTTATCTTGCATCATCTCAAAGTACAAGTTTCGTCAATGTTTAATCAAAAGTCGCAAATTAAACTACTTTAAAAAAGAACTACGTGAATTCTGGAGTATTACTAGTCGTGCACATTTTATCGCACGAGTCACCAACTATAACAAGCGGGTGACCTAGTTGTTTGCTTAAGTAACTAAATTACGCACATGAGTTTAACAATAGGGTCTGTAAGTCTCGTTTCATTTTGGTACTTCCGGGACTTAAACTTGTACCCGGAAGTTGCATTTTAAACAAAAACATATGACGTTTAAAGCAAAAAACTGAACGTCATAATCGTGCAACGTCATATTTTGGCGGGAAACGTTTTCAAATTACAATTTTATCGTGATTTCTCGGTGTCACATGACGAGACTTACAGACCCTATTATTTGTAACACTACCGAGATCAGTGATTTCTGATTTCAATTAAGTCATTTTGAACTTTGTTTTGTTTTATCTTTATTTCCTATTTGCTTTGACTTTCTAGCTATATTTCTTATTTTCTTTGACTCTCCCGTTTCTAATAGAGTCTGTAAGTCTCGTCAAATTTTGATACTTCCGGGTACATAAATTGTACCCGGAAGTTGCATTTTTAGCAAAAATGTATGACGTTTCAAACAAAAACTTTGAACGTCACAATACTCAAACGTCATATTCTGGCGGGAAACGTTTTCAAATTCCACTTTTATCGTACATTCTCTTTGTCACATGGCGAGACTTACAGACCCTATTCAACTTTGAATCCTTCATTTCGCAGCTGTTTTTAATTTAAGTTTGAATCATTTATTTCCAATTTAACCTTTTTCAATTTAAATTCGATCAGCATTAATAATTTCACTCTGATTCGATATATTATTTTCTTATTTAAACTTGATTCAGTCGTTTCTAATTCAACTTGATTCTGTCATTTCTACTTTTAATGTCTATTTAAAATTTTAATCGGCCATTTCTTATTTTACTTTAATTCAGTCTTTTGAACTTCGGTTGTCAATCTTATTCAATTTAAACTCATTTTTTAAATTAATTTGATTGAGTTATTTATAATAAAACTTTTTGCTTTAAGTTTATTTCATTTTGATTCAGTAAGTCATAACTTCGGTTCTTTGTTATTTCTAATTCAACTATTTGACCTAAGCTTGCTTTATAGCCTTCATAATCAAACTTTTTTGATTAACTAAAATCAGTCATTTATGATTTAACTTTAATTCAACAATTTAACTATCTCGACCAACATAAGCATATAGCATGTATTTTATATTAGAATTTATTGGTAGTAATTTTGCGAAATGAACCACAGTTAACTATATTGTATAGATTATTATGTTGGCAACCATGAAAAAATATTCATGAATTTGTAAGGCCACATCAAATTAATTTATAGATTCTCATGCCCACCCGCCCCATTTTTTCTAAGCTCAATTTTTTTTTATTTTCAATTATTCGGAAATTTTCTTTAAATTCCTATCAATTTAAGTGAAAATCAGTAAAAAATATAAAATGAAACCCTCCCACCCGCCCCAGATTTTTTGTTACAGGTGGATGAGAATCTACAAATTAACTTGATAGTGCCTAATTAAAATTAACAAAATAGTTTACAAAGACTTGTCTGTTTATCATGTAAAAATGTTTTGGTTTGATCTGCACTGATGAGACATAAATTGTCGAAATGCGCATATGCAGATAATGAATTAACAGTAACTTCGGTATTTTGTTATTCAGTTATTCGTTTATTTACTTTTTTGAGTTCTTAGAAGTGTCTTGTGTATAAAGTTTTGAGTAAAATGTCCAATGTGATGTAGACCTGACGGAACCTATTAATAAATTATTCGTTATATTCATGAATTAGTTTTATTATCTAAATTATATTTGAAAAAAAGATTAAAAATATATATAAGTATTGACATCCATATTGCTGTATTTAAACTGCAATAAGGAACTGCTGCTAAACTACAATGATTTTTAATTACTTACAATAAAAGGTCAAGTAAAACTCAACTTCAACTCAACTCAACTCCCCTTTGGATCGTTGTCTCTTTCACACATTCCCCGTTTTACTTCCTTTTTCTATTTTTTGCAGAGTTTATCTATCGTGCCGAATGGAGGCGGTTAAAATCCCCCCCGTGCTTTAGACATATGCTCTTTTAATATACAGTTGATGGAGTGTGTGTCCGGGTGACAACTCTCTTTATTCCCCATGCTCCCCTTTGGGTCGTTGTCTCTTTGATACGTTTCCCGCTTCCCTTCTTTTTTTCTATTAGTAGCCAAAATCACAAATTTCGTAATACCAGTCAGTATGTTGATGCTATAAAGCTTCGAACTTTTGACAAGTATGAGACTTTTTTCAGAAACATTTGAAAATGACATATTTTTATTTATTTCTACTTTGAAATTTGAACAAGTGTAATTCAAACTGAATGAGGACAATGAGGACACAATAAAGAGCTTGACCCAGTAATTAGCTGCACACAAATAAGGGAAAATAAAAATTAGCCCTCATGATTCCTTATATAGATCGGAAATGGTAACAGATATGTAAAATTGGTAAATATACTACTTAAACTATATTAAAAGAGGAATCCGAAGAAGCGAACTCCATTAACATTCAATAAAAAATAAAAGATTTAATATACTTGAAAATTGCAATTTCAGTCCCTTTGACCCCTTATATTTTAGAAACGGTAAAAGCTACACAAAATCTTTTTGACATACTACCAAAAGCTTACAACAAGGGGACTCCGAAGCAAAAAAAAAAAGAAAACTGTTTCGAAAAATTGCAATTTCTGTGTTCCTTTCACCCCTTTTAGCTCGGAAACGGTAAGAGCAACGCCAAATCCGTTAGCATACTTCCGAAAGCTTATATCGAGAGGAATTTAAAGAAAAAAATCCCATGAAAAATAAAGATTTCACATATCTAGAAAAAAAATGCAATTTTGACCCCTTATAGCTCGGAAACGGTAAGAGTTACGCCAAATCAGTGGACATACTAACGAAAGCTTATATCAAGAGGATTCAAAAAAAGAAAAAAATCCCATCAAAATCCGATGAAAAATAAAGATTTCACATATCTAGAAAAATTGCAATTTTGGTCCCTTTGACCCCTTGAGGCTCAGAAACGATAAAAGCTACGAAAAATCCGTTGAATATTACTGAAAATTTATATCAAGCTGGGAAGGGAAACAAGTGAACAAAAATCTAATCGTTGAGCCCTATAATTTTTCATTAAGAATCAATTGAAAAAACGGCATTAAAATCGGTCTTAAGGATTCGCCCCTTTTGGGCTCCAATTACATCGTAAGCAATACGTGCTACGTGAAATCCGTTGGCGCACTGTAAATTTCCCCAGGAGCATACTGAAACAAACCCAATCAAAATCAAATAAATATTAAGATTCTACAATCGAATATGTGAAAACATCCGATTTTACCCTTTTTTGGCCCCTGAAACGGGTGGGGCCACTAACTTGAAATTAAAACCTCTGTTTATGCATTTGGCAAGACACATCGTACTGATAACGATCCGTCCACTAGAAGCAAAGTTATGCTGTCCACAGACGCCAACGACGTCGACGACGCGGACGCAGAGGCCGACGCAAATGCCATACCATTATACGACCGCAAAAATATTTGCGGTTGCATAAAAGCTTGAGATGAAAAAAAAAACAAACCCGCAGAAAGTATCCACAAAAAAAGAAACTAGATATATTTACTGTGATATTACAAGACACGCTTCCAAACTGCATGCTCTAACTGCATACATCTGAAAAGGGAAAACCCGCATATCTATCTCTTTTCATTAAAAATAGGTTAGCAGATATGCCTTTTCGTGTTTTCTAACTTTTTAAGAATCACCTTTGTTAAAAAAAACAGTTATCAAAAATATACTGTCGTAAGAGACGGAATGGCCTATCGCTCCGATAAAATTTTCCTGCCAATAAGAGATACTAGACAATTTTAACGTTTTGTTTCGATCACTCCACATTGTTAGTAACGAGGAGTTTGTCAATCATTTGACCACTCAAGCTCTCTCTTTGATTTGTCCATATGCATATAGCATATAAAACTGATTTAAATCACACGTTTTGATAATCGGGTCTATATAATTCAATAATAATAATAATCATCATCATAATAAAGCTGGTTTTCAAGGACGATCGATTCTTGAAAAAACAGAAAACGAATAAGTTGTTTTAATTGAATTTAAAGCCAAATTGTGTGCAAAACCGCGTTCTAGGCACATAACAGTTTAACATAACCCATGTTTACAAATTTAAGGACAAGAAGACACTGTCAGTAAACCACATATAAAAGTTTGATTAAGACATTGATATTTCGAAAGAAGCACGCAATAAAAAAATCATTATAATAAGCATTTGGGTATTATATAACTACTTATAGTGTAGATTTTAGCTAACCAAGGTGAACTTTTGTCATCACCTTGTGTCCATCATTCGTCTGTCGTTAACTTTTCTTTAAAGGTCTTTGCTCTGAAACTGCTGGGCTAATTGGAACTAAAGTTGGTCACAATGGTTCATTGATGGTCCCGAACAAAAAAGTTGTCTTTGGATTCCAGCCTCAACCAAGATGGGCGCCAGCGGGACGTATTTTTAACATCGGAACATATGGAAAAACACATTTAGAGATCTTCTTTGAAGGAACTACTGAGACTAGCCAATTGGAACCAAACTTGACCGAAATAGCAAACGGGAAATATAGTTTAGACATTGGATCCTAAAGGAAAACACATTTAGAGATCTTTCTGAAACCCCTGGGAAATTGGAACCAAACTTTGCAGTAATGATCTTTGGGTGGTCCCCTACAGAAAAGCATTGTTCTAGGGTTCGCACTTCAACCAAGATGGATACCAGCGGGAAACATAATTTTAACATTTAACCCTATGGTAGAACACATTTAGAGATCTTCTGAAACTACGAAGCCAATTGGAACCATACTTGGACAAAATTGTCCTTGGGTTGTCCCCTAAAAAAGTTGATTTTCGGGTTCGCACCTCAACCAAGAAGGCCGCCATAGGGAAACATAGTTTTAACATTGGACCTTTATTTGAAAAAAAAAACATAATAAGAGATCTTCTCCTCTAAAAATTCTGAGCAATTTGGGAGAAAACTTCGTCACAAAAGTCCTTAGATGGTCCCCTAAAAAGAAGTTGTTTTTTCAACTTTCGCAACTCAACCAAGATGGCCGCCAGGGGGAAACATAGTTTTAACATCGGACCCATGTTAAATAAAATATTTAGAGATCTCCTCTGAAACCACTGGGCAAATTGGAAAAACCTTGGCATCAATGGCCATTATTCGGCCCTACAGAAAAATTGTTTTTCGGGTTCGTACTTCAACTTAGATGGCAGATGGCCGCCAGCGGGAAACATAGTTTTAACATTGGACCCTATAGGAAGACACATTTAGACATTTTCTCCTCTGATACTATCAAGCCAATTTGAACCAATCTTAACCACAATTATCCATAGATAGTCCCTTCCAAAAAAGTTCTTTTTTCCAGGTTCGTACCTCAACCAAGATGGCAGACAGGGGGAAAAAGTTTTGGCCATATTGGGTTTGGGCCTCATCCAAGATGGCTGCCAGCGGGAAAATAGTTTTAACATTGGACCTCATGTTCTTCTCCTCTAAAACTACTGAGCCAATTGGAATCAAAACTTTGCAACAATAGTCCTTAGTTGTCCCCCTTCAGAAAAGTTGTTTGACAGATTCGAACTTTATCCGAGATGGCCGCCAGCCGGTAATATTGTTTAACATTGGACACTATAAAGATCTTCTCCCCTGAAACTGCCGTGCAAGTTGAAACTACCGGTAACCTTTGCCACAATTTTCCTTAGGTGGTCCCCTGTCGAAAAGTTTTTGCCAGGTCTGCACCTTCAAACATGGTCGTATCTGTCGAACATAGGTTAACATTGGACTCAACGGGAAATGCGTTCAAAGATCTTTTCCTCTGAAACAGTGATACGATTTAACAAAATTTGATATTAATAGTCCTGAGGTTGTCTCTTTCTAAGTTGATAATTTTTATGTTTCTATCTCATTTACGATGGCTGCCAGTGGTTAACATAGTCTCTATGAAAAATGCATTTAGAAATCTTTTGGAACTAAGAGACCAATTTCAACCAAAATTAGTCAAAATAGTACATCGGTAGTAGTCCCCTTTAAATAATTTCTCATTGAAGGTGCTCAGCTAGTGGCAAAGTAATTTAACTTTGGACCTGTGCAGTTGAGAGATACAAGCACTTGAGAACCTCTTGTTATTCGTTAGATTAAATCAATAAACATCGTCTTCTAGCACCATTAATGGAAATATATATACAAAAAAAAGCTGAAATGTTGAAGATATCTTTTCATAAAAATGAGAAGAAAAATGTCATTCAACATTGCATTTTGTGGTATGAAATTGCATTCTATTCTTAATACAAGATTTACGACATTTTACATCACTTCGCAGGGACTAAAATTTTAGCAATTCTTAAAAAGTGAACTCGGAAGACAATTTTATACGAATTAAAAGCATCTTTAGCAGTTACTCTTCATGCTATCCCTAGCATCATCTTACATCCAAATTTTCCAAATTTGGACATTTACAACAGTTTTACGTCATTCTGCTGGTAAAATTTTAATGAAATATCGGAAAAACTCCGTTGGAGAATATAATAGAAAAAAGAAGGGAAACGGGGAATGTGTCAAAGGGACAACGACCCAACGGGGAGTAATAACAACTCAAAGCCACCATAAGATCTTCAATGAACGGTGAGAAAACACCACACCCAACGGTAGGTCGGAGTCGGCCCCTAAATAAAGAGTAATCAAGTTCAGCGAAATAAACATCATCCTAGACTCCTATAGACATAAAGTAAACTAACTAGAAAATGCTTATTCTCAAAACAAATGCACTCTGTTATGCATTATTTTCAGGTGAAGAATTCCGTATCACTACTCCAGATGACAAATTTAATTACATAATTCTACAACATTTACTTACTCTGCAATGCAAAACAACTGTGTACAATTTCAAGTAAAAGCCTGTCACGATGCTTATGTGGCTTTGATAAACGGCTACACAGAAAATGACGAAATGTACGAGGTAGTGATTGGAGGTTGGGGAAACTCAAAAACATCATTTCGTGAACAGAAACAGTAAGACCCAGCCGCTGTGACTGCTGATATGTACGTTCTGAACTGCAAAAACTTCATAGCGATTAAGATTTCCTGGGATTCTAATAGTGTATGATGGCTCCATTAAGAAGAGTATTGCAGTGGAAGAGTAGTTACTCAAGACTTCATCCTATTAAAAGTATTGGAATTTACACTGGGTTTGGTGCAATTTGAGAATGGATTTTCCCATACAACAAAGGTACATTTATATCTGAAAATGTAAACAAAAAGACAACATGAAAAAAAATATTAGTTCCAGAATTAGAGAATAATAATTAAAATTCGTCGGGACAATCATAGTTCTACAGGCCCCGGGGTTTAACATCAAAGTAATGGCTAATGCACGAACGTTCATCTTTTTGCCTTTTCAACAGTATAAATTCGTTGGTCCGTTTTCTGTAATTCGAAATAAAAACCACAGGGTGCAATATATAGTTTCCACAGCGAGAACTAGTTGATTATGAAATTTCTCACATCGAGTTAAATAAATTTTGCAAATGTTTGAAAGCGAGGCTTGTCGAGCTTTTAAAAATTTGAAAATTTATTTAACGAGATGTGAGAAATTTCATAATAAACGTGTTTAAGTTGTGGAAACTGCTTCTCTAATGACTAGACGAAAAACACTGAGGATTGTATTCCGAATAAATTTGGCGGAAATGTCACGATACTTGTTCTCATCTCTAGAGAGGAGAACAAATGTTTCACAACCATTCGGGGAATGTGAAAACTAGATAGAAATTAGAGAATACAAGTTAAAAGCGTTTTACGATGTTTATGTAATTAGATAAACGGCTACACGGAAAAACAAACTGTATGAAAAAGCAATTGATAAGATAAAAATTTTCCACACAAAAAACAAATTCAAGCTTATTTTTATATGGTTATTCTGCAAAGTAATGAGTTCAAAATGACAAAAAATATTTGTGTATTCAATAGAGGTACTCTTGAGCGGCAATGTCAGTTACGAAGAGAAATGCAAGACTTCATCCAATAATATGTGTAAGTGTAAGCGTTTAAACAGGGTTCAGTGAAATAGAGGAATATAAATTTTCACACAAAGCAATTCATCAGTAGTCAGTACTTCGATGCTGAAACGAAAGCCAATTTTAATTGGAATCTTGCAATATGTTTTCCGAATTTTATGTTTTATCTGCAATGGAGAGACATAAGTTGTCGAAATAGCAATATGCAGAAACTAAATTTACAGTAAGTTCGGTATTTATTGTTCTATACATTTATACTCAAATTTTCATAAATTTGTCGGTCTGAGAGTAGGACTGTTACAGTATATCCAAAACTTTTCAAAACTAAAAATGTGATAAAATGTCATTTTTTTTTGTGCTTAAATGAATACTTATGTTTGTTAATGCAAGTTAGTTAATAAGATAATGTGTTTGGTTGAAATGACATCGCTTATAGTACTACGAATTAAGTGTTTATCGATATGTTCGCTTGATAAACTTTTTCAATTATAGGAAAATATTATTCTCATTCATTCATCACGATATACTTATGAGCAGTTTTTATCCTTTGTTGAAATCAAATTTAGGTCGATATATTGTACCTTATGGTAGGTTTACACAGCCGATCAAAGCAACTCGACCGAACTCGATCTATGAATATTCATGAATATTCATTGATCGGGACACTGATCTTGAATGCTCGTGTTCGGTCTACTAACCAAATCGGGACGATCTTACAAACTCTGCTTAACTCGAGATGTGCTCCCGAATACTTTTGACATGTCAAAAAATATCGTGAAGAGGTCATGTGCATTATATGTCAAGAACAGGTCGGGAATCAATCGGGGTCTAATCGAGGTAGTCGTGAAGAGGTCGAAAGGGATCGGTCTTGATCGAGTTTCAAAATTTTAGCCGATCATGCCGATTTCTACCCGACTTTAACTCATTCGCTTCTCGATTTATGCCGAGTCGCTTCCAGACCAACTCGATTAGTACTAGATCATAACTCGACTAACACGATTCATTCTTTATTTCTATACAAGATCTTCCCGACCATAACCCGATTTTTTCCTGACCTGTATCCGACTTTTACTCGACCACTCAAGACCTTTACTAGATTTAACACGACAGTATGTCATCTTTTCACAATATCACAATATGAGGCTTTTTAGAGCCTTATTATCTCACCAGGGCCCTTCTCCAGATTTTAAAGGAGCCATCCAATGGACCCCAGTGACTATTATGATCAAGTTTTGTTGATGATCATCTTTGATATGATGAGAATCTGCCAGATACTATCTCAAGTCGGGACCAGCCAAGGATTATTGTTTTCAATTTTAGCCAATTGGCAAAGTAATTTCAGAGTAGAAGATCTTTGAATGCCTAAGTCAGGTCGAATATTAAATTATGTTCCCCGTTGGATTGCATGCAGACAAGATAGACACTAGTTTGAAATTGGAACATCCAAGGACTATTTTGACCAAATTTGGCAGCAATTGGTCCAGCGAAAATCCTTCTGGAACAATATTTAATTTTGTCACCCTTTGGCGGTCAAGTTGTATAAGCTGACGATATGGCAGACACTATTTTGAAAAGGGACCATCATTTGGCAATTGTAACAAGTTTGGTGGGTTTCAGAGGTAACGTTTGAATGAGTTTTCCCATAAGATCTAATTTAATACTATATACCCAGTTGGGGGTTATATTTGATTGGAAGCGGACATGACGGTTTTTATCACATTGAACGAATCGAGGGCTATCATGACTCTGTGGTTTCTAGGTATTATATATTTGAATGCAAAGTTCGTGGAAATTGGACACAAAATAATGACAAAAGCTCAACCTGGCTATATCAGGATTGTAGAAAAGAATATCAGATTGTCCATGCTACTAGCAGAATAAAAGGATGACGTGCAGAGGGCTTAAATTCAATTTTGACTTTCTAAAAACCAGATTTTGTTATACAGAATGCAGGTTTACACGGAAACTACTGTAAATCTAGTTACCACCCATATCATGTGATGATAGGTCTTCTGTTTTATATATCACATTAGTCCTACATTTAATGACAGGAAAATCGCACAGTCGCATTCTGACGCATGATGAGGAGGATGACCTGCTAGTATGTTAAAGCGAACATTCAATCCTCTATTATGATGTCGTTGAAGTAATTGCTATTGTCTAACCCAAAGTTTCAGATCCGCCTTCTCTGCTACTCTTTATCTATCACAGTTATCATCATTTTCTTGAAGCATCAGCCACATGGGCCACAAATTTTGCTGCTCTACCACCATGCTGAACTGGTCCCTGAATTTTGACGTTTTTACCCATATATACAAACGTACTGACAGGACAAAACTCTAGCACACTTGACAATTTCTCGATCTTCTCCCGACCAGGTCTAGTTAATCAGACACAAATCGAGCTATGATCTGGCTCAATCTGACAAAGTCTGGTTGGTCGAATAAGGGTCGAGCATAAGTCGTACGAGAACCGTAAAGAGATCGAGAATGGTCGAGTTTGAGTCGTGTTAAATCGGGTAAAGGTCGAGTGGAAATCGTGAGCTAGCTCGATCAATGAATTTTATGACGTTGATCGGGATAAAACAGCATGGTCGAGTTGATCGAGTTGGTCTGATCGGCGGTGTAAACCTAGCATTATGAAATTCATGAATTTGTGAGCTGTGCCATAACAAAATGACACTTAACGCCCTTTTTATGCCATAAATATGGAAATTTTATTTACTCTTACTCTAAAAAGTGGTTTTCAAGTCCAATTGAAGCCTTCAGTAAAAAAAAACATAAGTAAAGCCATATCGTTAAATAATTTCTAGAAAATTGACCAGATTAAAAAGGTATAATTACAAAATAAATTTATATTTGTTAGAAGATAAATCGTTTAAAGGAACACAGCTGGTTAGAACATTCATTACCTTAAATATAAAAAATGCCTTCTTTATGGTATATTCACAGTTCACACTGTTAGTGAATTAATTTTTTGTGATGTATATGTTGTGTTTGTGTGTTTTGTTTTTCTTTGGTGTCTTTGGTCCTCCGTCTTCTTGTGTTCTTTGTTTTGCCTTGTCTTTGGGCTTTGATTTGTGTAATCTTGTGCTTTGGTACTTCTGTATTCTACTGCCGTTGTATTGTAAATCATCATAAAATTATTAAAGCAAATTTTTTATTACATCCTATTTACGACCACCTTTCAAACAAAATTTGGGTTCTCTTAAAATGTAGGTACCAGTAATTCATACTAATGAAATCAGCACATTTTAACCCCTTAAAAAAACAAACAAACAAACAAAACAAAAACAAAACAAAAAAAACAAAACAAAAAAACAAAACAAAAACAAAAAAACCCACCAAAAAACAAAAGGTACCACTGTTAATCATAGTAATACATATTGTTGAAAAAGGTATCCAGAGTCCCCTAGTTAATACATGTACATATTGCTAGAATTGGAAAAAATATCCCTCAAATCAAATTTACCCCAGCTAAAGTTTTGAAACAAACAACACCCAGTCAACGTTTTCTTCCAATACAGTTTACTTTTCGCAATCATACAGCCTGTGCTGTAGTTTATTGGATACTTCCTGTTTTGACATTATCCATTAAGTGGTAATAAATATTTTTAAATTAAACCAAAAAGATCTGACTTGAGATTCATTCTGGATTTTTTACAGGACAAGAATTCCCAGTCAAAACGCCCGACACTGTTTACATTTCCAGGTATATCATAATGAACGGTTTTGCTGCTACATTAACAAAACACAAATTGGTCACTTTTAAGGTGAAAGCATGCAGAGAAGCATATCTGGCATTAATAAATGGTAACACTGAACATGACCTTGTTTACGAGATAGGCATTGGTATTTACGGTAATAACAAAGCAGTTATTCGTCAATGTAGGCAACAAATTCCTGCAGCCAAAGAGGTAGCAGATCAGTTCCTTAATTGTACAGAGTACAGAAAATTTTTGATTAGATGGAATAGCCATAATATTGATATTGGAAGAGGAACAAAAGTGAACAGTAACAAATTCATTACATGGACTAGTGTTGCTGCATTAACCTCTGTCAGAAACATTGGGTTTTGTACTAGTTTTGGGTCTACTGGAGAATGGGTTTTCTACCAACCAGGTAAATTTTAAACAGAATTCTAATTTACTTTTCATGAAACAAATAATACCAGATTCATACTGTTTACTTACTAACCATGAATAGAAATGTGTTAAATGATAGGCTTGTATGGCAATATACGAGGAAAACAAATTCTCGGTCGACTTTCACGTAATAAAGCACGAAAATGTCTTTGAGTTGAATAATTTTAAATAATCAATCAATCAATCAATCAATCAATCATCTATTATTGGAAATTCGAACTAAAGCATTATCATTTTTTAAGAACTGCTGATGTGGTCAGGTACTTGTCCTCCATTCATGTAAAATATGTCGTCGGTCCAGTCGATACGAGCCCAGATAGCATTATTTTTATTTGCAAAAATCATTACATAAATTTGTTTATAGAAAGAACTAGGCATTGATAATTCCAAAGGCATTCCAACTTACACAGCTACTACTCTGTCTAAAGAGGAGATATTACAAAACTGTAAATCTGTTTTTCTTTCCTTCGGATTTCCACCAAAGATGAAGACACGGATCTCCCCTCTTTGTACGTGGTACCAAAATTACATAAATGCCCATACAAACAAAGACATCGCTGGTTCTGCCAAATGTTCTACAAAACCAATATCAAGTTGTTAACCTCCATCTTGACAGCTGTAAAAGAGGGCCTTCAAAAATATTGTGACACTTGCTTTTCAAGAAGCGGTGTAAATGAAATGTGGATTTTGAAAAACTCTAAAGATCTACTTGACATCTTCAACTCTAGATCACTATCACCCTGTAACAGCTATAAAGCTTTCGACTTCTCCACACTTTATACTATTTTACGAAAGGACATGGAGTAGTGAATAACTAAAATCTCGGCTGAAGGATTTGATTCATAGATACTTCTTCCGTAAGAACGGTTAGCAAAGATATAGGTACATTGTTATATGTAGAGAACAAGCTTACTTTGTGAAAAATGACACCGAATCGGAGAAAAAATATACGGATGAAGAAGTGATTGAATGTTAGAGTTTCTGATCGACAATATATTTGTCCAGTTTGGGGTACTTGTTTTGTAATAGACTATCGGAATTTCAATAGCCACTTATTGTGCACCTCTTCTATATCTGATCCGTTCTCCACTCTTATCAGGGATAATTCATCGTAGCGTTTCTTCAAAATAAAGATAAAAAAGTAGCCCAATCCTTCAATTTTAGCTTCCGTTTATAGATGATATTTTGTCATTAAAAATCCTCGCTTTGGTGATTTACCTCCCTTGATCTATCTGATATAGACACTTACACATTGGCCTAATTCATTGACCTTTATCTTAAAATTGACAACAGAGGTAGCCCTCAAACTAAGTGGTATGACAAACGTGATGACTTTACTTTTCAAATAGTTAACGTCCCTATTCTTTGGTCGATATAGTGAATTCCCTGATAGAGCCCGGTTGCTCACATGCAAATGGGCTGCTGAAACAAGGGTATGTTACTCATAACTTGAATCATCACTCCAGAATTTCTACGGTCGACATCGTGGTCTTGTGGACAGCTATGGGATATCTGTTTCCCTGATGACGACAGATGTTTCCCTTTAAAAGCGATTTATTTGTTTCTTCTACCCTATTTGAATTTGCTGTCGGATTTGACATGGTCAACCCGGCGGGTGTCTAACAAGAAGCAGAAGATGCTTACTCTACTGTTGACCTGATCTCCCCCATGGCTATTTATTGGATCCGTGTAGTTCATCCTTCAATATATATGGTATGTGTCTTCATTTTTAGCTCACCTGGCTAGAGCCAGGGTTTGTCATCACTTTTCGTCCGTCGTCCGTCCGGCGTAAACTTTTCATTCAAAGATCTTCTTCTCTGAAACTACTGGGCCAATTGAAACCAAACTTGGCCACAATGGTCCTTAGATGGTCCCCTTCAAAAAAGTTGTTTTTCTGATCCGCACTATATCCAAGATGGCCGCCAGCGGGAATCATAGTTTTAACATTGGACCCTATGGGAAAATACTTTCAAAGATCTTCTCCTCAGAAACTACTGAGCCAATTAAAACCAAACTTGGCCACAATAGTCCTTAGATGGTCCCCTGCAAAAAAGGCGTTTTTCAGATCCGCACTATATCCAAGATGGCCGCCAGCGGGGAACATAGTTTTAACATTGGACCCTATGGGAAAAGACATTCAACGATCTTCTCCTCTGAAACTACTAGGCCAATTGAAAGCAAACTTGGCCATAATTGTCCTTAGATGGTCCCCTGCAAAAAATTTGTTTTTCAGATCCGCGCTATATCCAAGATGGCTGCCAGCGGGAATCATAGTTTTAACATTGGACCCTATGGAAAAAGACATTCAAAGATCTTCTCCTCTGAAACTGCTCAGCCAATTGAAACCAAACTTGGCCACAATAGTCCTTAGATGCTCCCCTGCAAAAAAGTTGTTTTTCAGATCTGTGCTATATCCAAGATGTCTGCCAGCGGGGATCATAGTTTTAACATTGGACCCTATCGAAAAAAAAAGACGTTCAAAGATCTTCTCCTCTGAAACTACTGGGCCAATTGGATCCAAACTTGGCCAAAAGAACTGCACCCAATCCAAAATAGCTGATAGTCTCGGACATAGTTTAACTTATGGTAATATAACATCAATGTCTATTAACAAATTTGAAAATAATGCCCTTAAAACATTGGAACTATTTTAACTGCATATGTCAGCCGTGGCCCAGGTGAGCGATACAGGCTCTTGAGAGCCTCTTGTTTCTTTTCTGAGCTGTATTCATGTTTAATGTTTGTCTTTTTATCTTTGTTTTCCGATATTGCCATTATCCTTGTATTATTTCTTTTAGACTGACAGTTCGGTTCTCACTCACTTTTCTGGTCTATAATCTGACTGATTGTTTTTAAACATCAACTTTAGCAATATTCCTTCTTTACCAAGAAGTGATCTATCATTGGTAGATTAATAAGGAATATAAAACACTTTATATAGCTGAAAAGAATAATTGTTCAATAAAACAATATTATAAAATTTGATATCAAATTATAAATCTATAAGTAAAGATACAAAGATTTGATTACCCAGTAAAAGTCTGCACAGGCATCATTCCGTTTATGGAGAAGAATGCACGTGAAGGTCTAGGTAATGGCGGTAAAGTATTACATCGGATGCGTGATGGATCAGGCAACGGTTCGTGAAGGACTTCATCAGTGATTTTTAGTCATCTTAATAGACAATAATTTAAAGGCAAAAATGAAATCTAAAAAACTAAAACTGTCTGTCAAAATGGTAATAATCGATGGCTATTTTGAGGTAAAAAATTATGAATATACCTTGCAGTATTCTGAAAAACGAAGAAGACAGCACCTTACCCTATGCAATTTTCATTGACATATACCCACATTTGGTCATATTTTGATACGATAGTTATCTTTTTCTCATTTTTTGTTATGATATTCCCACAGATATGAACACATATTGTCAGAAGAAGCTTTAGGATGATGTCATATCTCTATTATATAGTTTTGCTTGGATCGTTTAGACCAAAAAATCTTCTCTTGCACGTGACAGATAAAGCAACGTAAATTTTTGTTCGTGAAGGATCGACTTGACCGAGCCAATGACAATTTGATATTTGAGCTGCTGATGCAAGTATATAACCATAAGTTCTTCGATGATTAAAAAAATAAGATTTAATAGTATGGGTTGCCCAATATTTTGTTCGCATATAAAATCATCCCAGGTATTAATTCCGCTGTAAATGATACAAACGAGAAGGAAAAGATCTAATAAAGTGCGATTATTATACATGTTATACTTACAACATAGAATCAAATGTACAGAATAAAATCGCTACAATTACGCGAGAGCTAGCACAAAGACTTTTTTATTAGACACAATTATCTCCATGACCGCCTTATTAAACTAGGCTTAAAAAATCCGCCCCATACGATCATTAAAAATTTAATAGATATCAGTCCCTTGTGGAAAAATTTGAAGTTTTGGTCCAAACTCTTTATGCACTATATACATTTCAGGTATGGTGAACTTGTGCTTGAGAGAATTTCTCATATGGATGCACTATCACTCTTTCGAATTTTGCCATTTCATTTTTGTAATTTAAAAATGTGATCTGACCACCTGTTAATATTACCCACATCTCACTAATTTATACAGCCAAGTTTTCTCACAATCGACTTGATGAGTGCCCTGTGTTTGTCTATTTGTTGTGATTGTCCACCAGCTGGGGAAACTGGTGCTTTTGCCGGGCAACGGATGACAGTGATTGTAAGAACATTTTGCCAGTTAACTTAATGTTTGTTGACAATCCCGCATCTATGGCCAGAATAAACATGGATGTAGCATTGCTCGACATCTAGCAATGAATTCCGCTCAAACCGGTGCTAGGGGGCGTCTTGAACTTACTATGAGGTATGGGCAAAGCTCATTGTTGAAGGCCTCGTGGTGACTTCAAGATGAAGAACAACAATAAAAGCGTTGTTCCATAGCTTTTTACCATGTATTTATAGAGATTTTGTCTCATTTGCATTTATTCCATATCCCTTCAATGCTTATCGGATTCAATATTCTTTCTTTACTTAATCCTTGGATTAACATTTCTTGTAACTGTCTACGACCTTTCAATGGCAATTGCTGTTGAGTTGCTACCGGACACTACCGCAATGGAAGGGGAGGTTAAGCAAGCAAAAAAACCGGTTCAACCCACCTTTTCTTTTGAAATGCCTGTACCAAAAACCAATTTCGATTCATATCTATCATTTTGAACGGTTTATGTAAACAAAATGTAGTAAAAACGAGCAATGAAGTTTTTTAAATTACTTTCCTTCTACATGTTTTAAATCATCATTCTAAATGAAATCCGTAAAATAACGCAAATTGAAATATATCTTCATCATTTACATTTTTAAATGGTGTCCATCTGATTCGTTCTTTCGTTCATACGTCCGTCCGTCAAACTACAGGTTCGCCTTTGCGTTGGAGATGATTGCTCTGAGACGGTAAGTCGGATCTTCATAAAAATTTGTACAATCATTCACCATAACAATGAAAAAAAAATGCAGCCAAAATTGTGTTCAATTACATTTGCAGGATGATGAATTGGGCATCTGTTTCTTAGGAGATACATTCTTGTTGTAAATCATATTTTATAACAGTTTAAGTACTAAAATGAGAGATTTACCAATTCTAACCGATACTTTGGATAACGTAGGCAATATTATTACGTTTTAAAACTTTTTGATCGAGAAAAATCATTATTTTAATATTTCTTCATTTTCGAAAAATCAGCTATAAAATGCCGCTTTATTGTAGTTTTTATAATGCTCTCTAAAAATATTAACTGATCCTTATAAGCATAATTTGCTTAAAATTTAGTTTGACTTTATTCATGTTGAACCAGACATGGTGTGTTGTACTATGTATGGTATAAGCCTTTCAATGCACTACAACTTTTACCTCATTACATATTTCATGAGTTATATGTGGATGCCTAATTTGCATTTGATGAAGTTTAATTTTACTTTAATAGTCTTATATTAATTTACGAATTCCTGGCATCTGAATCAAGTTTCAGGGACTCCGGCTACAGAGCTGCCGGGCGCGTCCCCAGTTGGTGAATTGGGGAATGCCCTGTCTATGCGAATAAGTGATACGGGAAGCCGGACCGCGAACCATTTTAGCCAAACTGAACGAAGACACTCCACGCTCCATGCAGTATAAAGACCTCTTCTATATTTTTTAAAGAGAGCGGAGTCACTTTGGCTAAATTTCCTGCCCCTATCCATTTCGCCCCTTTTCCAGTGTCAATCAAAACTCGTTGCCCCGGTTATCCCTTCCACCTTTGTTCTTTCTTCTTTTACTAAAATTTTTAATTGATTAATTGCTTGCATTCTGATATAACTGAAATATTGCTCACTGGAGTTAAACTCTTAACTAATAATTCAATCAATTTACAAACAAGTCTCTTTAAAGGTTTAGTCCTTCACGAGCATCCTTCACGAGCTAAATTATTCGTTGCCTGATCCTTCATGGGCAGAAAATATCAGTTTTTATGTTTTCAATGTTGATATATTGTATATAAAGTTATTTTTTTCCATAAATAGGTTAATTGGTTATTGCAATATCAAAGTTTGTCAATATCTTGCATAATTGAGTCTATTTTGTAAACAAATAAACGAAATAACACCTTTTGTGACCATATCTTCGCGTAAAAAATGTGGGTGAGGAGTCTGCCTTAGACTTTTTTGAGGAAACTATGCACTTTCCAACCATGAATTTAACATGGATTGCTAGGTATTGTTGATCTATTTTGACAGACATATATAGATTTTAGAAATTTATCCTTATAAATAGAATATAATGAAATAATCATTGACCTTTAATGTATTCCTCGGTAGAAAGTCCTTCACGAACCGTTGCCTGATCCATCACGCATCCCATGCAATACTTGACTGCCATAAATTAGTCCTTCACGTGCATTTTTCTCGATAAACGGAATTATGCCCGGGGTTTAGCAACTTGCGACCAACGTTTTTACACTTGACTATAGATCTAGCACTGAATCATTCCATCTAATACTTGTCCCTGGCTACAATCTAATGACGAGTGCTACATGCATGGTGAACGTGTCAGGTCCACTCTTTAAGGAGTTTATACTTCTCATACTTGTATCTGTTAGATTGATTATGAGACGCGCATTATCGCAATTCGCGCCTCCATTTACTTTATGATGGAAAAATTTTTAAAGGAAGTTCTATGGAATTTAAACCAGGTATTATAATAACTCCTGTAAGAAAGTTCATTTATAGTAAACAGTTTTATTTTCCCATGATAGTTTTTAAAAGAAATATCGTTGACTGCAAATAGTAAGCACTTCTGTTGTAAAAACTATTAACTTTTTTGGTCTGATCAATAGGTAGGTGGTATTTATCTTTGTGATCACCTGAACGCTTAATTTTACAAGGTTTTTAATTACCATTTCTAGTTACGCAAAGAAAGGAATGTTATGTTGGCAGTATTTTTGTTTCTTTTTTGTACTGTGAAATATTTTAAACAGAAATGATATATTTGGCAATGTGACTTTTTTTCAAAATAGACAACAGGCAGTATAATAATGATTTAAAATGCTGTGATTCACATTGACTATGGAAAATTCTAGCCTTTTCTGGTCATGCACTTTTGTCCATCACCCTGTCAACTATTGCTGCGGTTAAGCAAGTTGTTTACCTAAATAAAGATTTACATCCGAAGCTGTCTACATGTACCTTTCATTGACTCGCCGTCGTGTAAAGACCGCAATGTATATGTTACAGTACTAATTGGAATCCAGTAAGATCCGGAATCCTCCTAGTACAAATTGGAATTCTAATTTCTACTGGGACAAATTAGAATTCTGATTTGTACTGGATTTAATTCAGTTTAAATTGGAATTCCAATTTCTACCAGGACAAATTAGAATTCCAGTTTGTACTGGATTTAATCTAGTACAAATTGGAATTCCAATTTCTCCTAGGAGAAATTGAGATATCCTGATTTATACTAGTAGGAATCTGAATCCTACTGAATTTCTAGTATGATCCAGAATCAAACTGGGAATTTTGATCGGGAGGATTCTGGATATTACTGACATTCAAAGCTTTTAAAAAAGTTTTTGATTTTGTTGTAAGAAGTATGTATTTCACAGCATTTTAATGCATAAAAACTAAATACTAAAACAACAGAATGAGAAGTGACATAATTCTAATTTTTATAGCTGTCCATTTGTTGTAACAATCACTAATGAAACTCTGTGACATTTGGTAGAGCAGGGGATTTTCAATTTACGACAAGGGTCACACTTCGGCTTTAGTAATAAATGCATTTGCAAGCGTAATTACAAAATGTGGCTGTTATACTGACATCTTCATATGGACGATTTCTTTAACAACACAATGTGTGAAATTTCAGGCAAAGTAACAGGATCTACTGCATCTAAACAAGGGAAATAAAAACTTCCCAAATCAACATAATCATTATAAGAATAAAAAAAAATCATATTACAATATTTATTTATTTTTTTGTAAAATACCTCTATGAGATCAAAAGTTTGAACTGTGCTCAAAGGTTTAAGAGTTTGCAGCAAAACATCTATATCCTTTACACAGTTCGACAATTAATCTTTTTTCTTTTTCAGATCCTTTTGGTTATTTGTTCTCTATTAGCTTGTACATGTTTTTCAGTTAATGGAATTCCAAATGTTTTGGTTTGATCAGCACTGATGAGACATAAGTTGTCGAAATGCACATATGCAGAAAATAAATGAACAGTAACTTCGGTATTTTGTTTCTTTCGAAATAAATCTTTTGCTCTGTGACCTATGTATTCATTGGTTTTGGAGAATAAAGATATATATTTAATTGAATGATCACCACATTTGTCAGGTTTTCACGTCTGATATATTTACAATGTAGACATTTCACATCGATGAATTTATCACATTGTGTAAGAATGGGGTGTTAATATTGACTTGGATTACAATAAAAATTTTGCCACTTCCTTCACCGCAGCATTATTTTCGCATAATCAATATGAAACACAACATTATGATAAATAAAAGATACTGTACAAATCAGAATTGATTTACACCATAACTAAATTTTAACCATTTTTACACCATAACTAAATTTAAACAATTTTTCATATTGGCAGTAATGGCATTGCACAATATCATGTTCTTCTTTCATAATTGGTGATGTTGTTATACCAAATCTATTTAGAAGTATTTCAATTGAAATTTCATATGTAAGAAGGCTTGATATCATAGTCAACGGAAATTATGTCCTTAGCTTGATGTCAGTAACTGCGAGCATTCGTCCGGATAGTACCTGTATGTATTGTCTTCATGTTTTATGTACTTCATTGTAGGGGTACTCGTCTTGACTTTTTTCTAGTTTGATTTTTACTGTGAGTCTTTTGTGTATTTATTTTTAGCGATTCACCACACATAGGGGGAGGGTTTGGATCCAAGAAAACGAGTTTAACCCCACCGCAATTTTTGCGCCTGTCCCAAGTCAGGAATATGTTGGTCATTGGCTTGTCCTTGTCTTCTTATAAAATTTTTGTTTCTTGATATTTGGGCTATTGGATGTGTATTGTTTCCATTGATTTATTCACTTTTTTACCTTTTTGGTCCCATTTACGGCTTACTATATGGTGTGAGGTTCCTCACTGTGTTGAAGACCATATGGTGACCCCTAGATGTTTTGTTTTTTTTTTGTCGTTTTAACCTGGATATGGGATGTTGTCTCCTTGACATTTACCCCATTTCCTTTCTTTTTCATATGTACAAGTATGATATAATTTTTAATTTGTCTGGTTGTTGTATATGCATAAGTTTTTAGGCTGTTCATAAATAACTTTGAATGTCTGTGGAGTTAAAATGAAAATTTACACAAAGCTGAATACTAGTATCTGCCTAGAACACATGGACGTTGACGTCATTGCTGAGACGCATTATGTTAACAAAAAAATAGCTGTTTTGAATTTAAAAAAACGTTTTAACATTAAAACAAAAATGATCAAACATTTAAAAATTGGACGAAACACAGCAATTTTACTCAATAAAAGCAATAACATGCACTAAATGAATATTATTTACTCAAACCAATATACGTATAAAAACAAAGTGAAAAAAGACACACATTAACTGTAATTCTAATGAGTGAACTAAAATTCTCATCAAAATTGCAAAAAACATAATCCTGACGAGGTACATGTAACACAGGTTCATCATTTTTAAGGCACAGCCGCAGTAGTCTACGATGTCATGACAAAACTTACAAACTGTTACAATGTTTCAATTTCAGAACTAAGAATAAATCAGTAGTTAATTACTGAACTACCATACACCGACTATGACTTTATACAAGCTGTTTAATAAGAAGTGTGACGGGTGCCATGCGTGGGGCAGATCATGCTCACCATTCCAGATGACCTGATACATCAGGTTTTTTTTTTCTTAGGGGGAGGGGTCTCACTGCTAGTGTTTTTATTTTTGGCGTTTTTAGGCATATCTGCTTCTTTGTTTTATAATTGCCCTGTTGTCTCTATTTGTGTTACCTTTTTTATGTCACCCCAGACAAAGACAGATTGACATGTTATTCTAGGTTTCTTTTGATTATTTTCTTTTTCTTTTTCTAATAATTTTGTTCGAGCGATTATTTTGAAATGAAATGATTTCAAGGCTTTTTGGATAAAGTTGGACCACCATCTGAACATATATGCTATATCTTTAACATTTTGAAAATGGCCGCCATTTTACGTGAAAAGGTTTGAGTATTCAATTTCTCAAGGACTGCATTGCAGAATTTAATCATATTTTGCATAGATGCTCATAAGGTTTAGAGGAAAGAATTCATGACAATTTTTTTTTTCAAAATGGCCGCCATTTCCAAGATGGTCCGATGTCAACAAAAATGGAATTCTATGTAGATTTTGCGGCTGTGAATAAGATGTAATGATCGACTTGGACTCTGGTTGACATCGGCTATGGCTAGCAATTGAAAATCTTGTTTACTTTAGATTTTTCTTTTTAAATTTTTACATGCTAATTTTACATAAGATTTAAAATGTACTTTTAGTTGATGGCGGCTTTACAGCATGGACACCCTGGAGATCATGCAGTCGGTCTTGTGGACCTGGAAACACAATCAGAACAAGAACATGTAACAACCCAGCACCAGCTTATGGAGGGTTAAACTGCAAGGGTAATAGAAGACCATGCCCAAGTAAGTTCTTTCTGATACATTTTTGTCCAACTGATGACTACATCGCTTTTTACAGTAATCTATTCTCTCTCTCTCTCTCTCTCTCTCTCTCTCTCTCTCTCTCTCTCTCTCTCTCTCGTGTGTGTGTGTGTGTGTGAGTGTGTGTTGACTTTGAGAAGTCTTTGCACTGGAATTGTGAATTAATTTTTAATTATACCTGATTTGTTTTTTTTTTTGGTCAAGAACTTCAGGTCCTGTCTTGACACTTGATTGATTAATGTAATTATAATTATTTCGCACATGAGATGTCCTCTTCCTTGTCTTCAAGTTTCTAGAGTAATTATAATATCATGGGCTCTGTTTCTGGTGGAATATACATGTTCAATGGGCTTATGATCTGTTTGTTGTATAGACTGCAAATATCTGTGGTTGTTTTTTAACCTTTTGTAACGCTTCTTTTCGGTGTCATTTGCGTTGATTTTATTCTTTAGAAAAAGTGTTTTGATTGCTTCGTTTCTTTTTCAAGTTGGAAACTTGCTGATCTCAATTGACCGTCTTTTATTTGAAAGACCAAATGAAACATTAAAATACTAAAACTGATTTTTTTTTCAATTTGAAAGGATATTATAGACAGAAAAATGTTATCCCAAGAGACAACAGACGAAAGTTGGAAAGTAATTGCGTTTTCGTTTCACTTCCCATTAGTTATCTTCCAAATGTTTTGATTTGATTTACACTGAAGAGATATAAGCACTACACAGAACCTAAATTAACAGTACTTTCGGTATTTTCTTATTTAAAGCAAGGGAGACTTAACTTTGGAGAAGAATTACATGTTACTGGCGAAAATTAAAGATTATGACAGGGGCCTCGTCTGCGGTAACGGTGAAGCTTCTTTTTTCTTTTTTGTTTTATATCATCCGATTGTAACTTTTTTTCTAAGTAAATACACCGCAATAGAGGCAAAATCAGAAATCTTGCAAATACAGAAGCAGAGCTAACATAAGAAAATCTTATAGATACAGCAATTGGGATAACAAAGGGAACCTTGTATATGAAGAAATATAAACCGTTGTCGAGCATATTTGCACGGTCTTAATTTCCCGTAATAGAATAAATGAAATTTTCTATGTTGAAAATTAGTGTTAGTAATTTTTGAATATAGTTTAAATAAAGAACTAAAACTGATATTGAAAATTAAGGGTAAACATAAAAATGATAGAAAAATAACATAATATCGATGTTATGCAAATTTTAGTTTCTACATATTACTATAAAGAGGAGAAGATGACTATATAAGGAAATTGCTTTAAAAGTCTATTCTAGATTTTGTTCACAGTTTTATATTTGTTCGTATCATTATATTGGTGCTATTTATAGTTTTCATAGCGAGAAAGAATTGTATATCGATGGATATCAACTAGAGTTATGTAATTTCAAAATATAATAAACGAGCCTTTGACGAGTTAATTCTATTTGAAATTACATGACGAGAGTTTATATCAAGCGATATTCAATTCTTTTCAGTTGTTGAAACTATTTCTATTATGATTTTCATAAATAAATGCAGTGAATATTTAGTGCCGAACTGCTGTTTTTGTTTCAAATAACAACACCGTTGCTAGGTAACTTAATCATGGCCAATGAGATTTCAGAGTTGTCCAATAGAAACGTCGAAAAAGAAAAAGCACATCATGATGTGTTATTATTTGCCGCTCGACCAATCAAATTCATTTAAAAGCGATTCAACAAGTTCATATCTAACTCATGCTTCAAAGTCTCGTTGTGTACCACAAATAACTATCCGTGCAAGGAATAGATAAAAATCGTGCATCATAAGAGAAATACAAAATAGCAAGCATGTTTCACCGTTAAAGTAAGAGAAATTAATTGTGAAATTTAAATTTCTTCAGTAAAAAAAAAATCTTATGAAATGTTTTTAATCAAATTATCTCCCTTATGTAATGTGTGCAAGGTTTTTCGGCATTCAAAATGAATGATACTTTAATGAACAAAATGAAATGAACAAAACTGGGAAAATAATATTCACAAAAACCCTAATTTAAATTGTATAGAATCAAATTCCATAGTTTTTATAGTCTTTCGGCTCCTAAAAATATATAAGGAAATAAATAAATTGAAATCCATATTAAATAAAAAAGAAAAAATAATTTCAAGATGNCATAATTCTCCTATATATATATATATATATATATATATATATATTAGATAAAAAAAAAACAAATACATTAAACAGGCTTTGGCGGATACGCATTTTAAATCAAGAAAACATTAATTTAACTACAACGATTTAAAGATATTTTTCAAATTTGACCAGTTTGGAGGACTTGTTTTTCAACAGAACATCGGAATTCCTATGGGCACAAACCGTCAAACCGTGCGTATCTCCTAGCCGATCTGTTCCTTCACTCTTATGAAGCTGAATTCATCTTCTTCAAAATAAAGATAAAAACTGGCCCAATCCTTCAATTTTAGCTTCCGTTATATAGATGATATTTTGTCACTAATCAACCCTCGCTTTGGTGATTTTCTTTATTTGATCTATCCAAAAGAGCTCGAAATTAAGGAAACCACAGACACTTCTACATTAGCCACCTTCCTTGACCTTCACCTTGAAATTGACAACAGAGGTAGACTTCAAACTAAGCTGTACGACAAACGCGCTGACTTCTCCTTTCCAATAGTAAACTTCCCTTTTCTTTGTAGCAACATCCCAACAGCGCCGGCATATGGAGCTTACATCTTTCAGCTCATTCGCTATTCAAGAGCCTGTGTTCGATACAGTGACTTCCTTAATAGAGCCCGGTTGCTCACAAATAGGCTACTTCAACAAGGGTATGTTACCCAAAACTTGAAGTCATCCCTCTAGAAGTTTTACGGCCGACATCACCATCTTGTGGACCCCTATGGGATATCTGTTTCCCAGATGACAACAGATCTTTCCCTTTAAAGCTTAATTGTTGTTTCCTCTACCGGATTTGACTTTACTACCAGATTTGACATGTTCAACACGGCGGGTGCCTTATAAGAAGCAGGAGATGCTAACTCTACCGGTGCACCTGATCTCACCCATGGTTTTTTGTTGGGTCCGTGTTGTTCTTCTTTGTGTGTGTATGTCTTCATTATTCTTTTCTGTGCCGTACCCATGTTCCGTCTCTGTTTTTCCCCCTTTTTTGTTTCTGGTGTTGCCATTGTCCTTGGATTGTTCGCTTTTGGATTGACGGTTCGATTCTCACTTACTCCTTTTCACTTTGTTAACCAATAGTAAAATATTTACTGTTGTACCATTACAAAAGACATTTGTTAGCTTACTTAAAGGACCGGATGCGATACATTTAAATACAGATAGTGATGATAAAAAAGAAGCTTTGGAAGAGTTTTGAAAACAATGTTACAGGTAGTAAGGAAATACATTAGATAAATAAATTACTAGTTATTAAACCATACTGAATTTCAACACAAACGCACACACGTCACGTCGCACATAAGTTAAAAGACATATATAGCAGAGAAAACGACAGTTGATAATGAGTCACATACAGAAGTTCCTTTTGGCACATCCACCAGGTATATCTATGTTTATTCCGTCAACCAAAGGGGTGTCATAAGGAACTTTTATCGATTCACATCATGATGTGGTTGTGTTTAAACCCTTGATAGATTTAAGTATTTTTTTTTTGTCTCAGCAACGTATGCGACAAGAATATCCTATACCACAAGTTCTGACAGAACTGACAGAATGTTACAATGTTACTATTTCCGACACAATTTTCAGTAGATCCAGAGTTTATTAAGACTATTTCTAACAACACATTTTTTATAAGCCGTGTGATGGTTGCAACACATGGAGCATAAACCATTCTAGATCCCCCGATCATTCCGCAAGTGTTGTGGCGTTCACGCTACTGATGCTTGAATTCTGTGGCGATTTCAACCATTTCTGCTACCTTGTTTCATTATTGTGGTGTTGTCGCTATTCTTGTTGCCTTTGTATTTTAGATTGTACCCATTGCTTTTCTGACTCGGTGTATCTTTGTCTTAATAATAGAAATAAATAAATACCGGGTTACTGTGAATTTAAACGATACCAACCATCTTTAATTATTTTGTTTCTATTTCAATTTAAACGTCTTAGTTAATACAAGTTTTAAATGTCATTTTAGTCGACAGCTGCTTTGAAGCTTGAACACGCTAGGGGTCATGTAAATGTTGTTTATTGTGAAAATATAACTATTCTAGAAAAAATTTCTATGAATTTTAATCACTGTTAAAATCTGAAATTTGTTACCAATTTTAACTATTAGTTAATCCTGTTTTTTTTTCTCCATGCAATTACAAAGACAGAAATTGGTAATTTAATGGAAATTTTTAAAATTTCCTTTTAGTCGATGGCGGCTTTGCCCCTTGGACACGCTGGGGATCATGCAGTCGTACTTGTGGAGCTGGAAACACAATCAGAACAAGAATATGTAACAACCCAGCACCAGGTTATGGAGGATAACCTGTAAGGGTGCCCAAACAGAAACTAAAACATGTAAAGCAAGACGCTGTCAAAGTAAGTTCTTTCTGAAACATTTTTATCTTACTGATTGTTTGAATGCTGTGGACGGAAATTGCTAGAGATTTATAGTCGCAGTACTAATATTTCTAGTGCAGTGTAAGTTCAGTTGCCTATTAACTGTTTGGCCGTGGTTTTGATTGAAATTTTCCATTTTTATTGGACCTGTCTACAACGCTTCTTTGTTGCATTTTCAGCGTCATTCGCATTGTTTTTTTTTTAGTAAAGAGTTTTTATTGTTTCGTTTCTTATTCATTATTGAAAACTTACTTATCTCAATTTTTTGAAACCCGACCAAAAAAAACTACATAAAATATAAAGACTTAAACCGTAACAAAGTTTTATTTATGGAAAAAAGGTCGAAAGACCTAAAAAGATAAACAACAGGCAACTGGCGAACATTTAATTGATTTCATTTTTAGCTCACCTGGCTATGCCAGGGTGAGCTTTTGCCATCACTTGGCGTCCGTCGTCCGTCCGTCGTCCGGGGTCCGTCCGTCGAAAACTTTTCATTCAAAGATCTTCTCCTCTAAAACCAATGAGCCAATTAGAACCAAACTTGGTCACAATAGTCCTTAGGTGGACTTCTTTAAAAATTGTATCCGGCATGTCCCCACCTAATCCAAGATGGCCGCCAGCGGGGAACACAGTTTTAACATTGGACCCTAGGGAAAAGACATTCAAAGATCTTCTTCTCAGAAACTACTAGTCCAGTGTAGAACCAAACTAAGCCACAATGGTCCTTAGGTGGTCCCATCCAAAAAATATATCTAGCAGGTCCATACCGCATCCAAGATGGCCACCATCTGTAACATAGTTTTTACATTGGCCCTATTGATTTTAAGTGGAACCTTGCCTAAATTTTTGAATGTTTATTTGAATTGTTTTCTGAATGTTTTAATTTCAGCAATATGTATTACCTTGATTATAAGGTGAGCCCCTGCCCAAATGTTTTTGAATGATGTTCTGTTTTGGGTTGTATGGATGGTGGATATTTCGGTTGTCATGGAAACCAAACATGAATACTGAAATTTTAGAAAAAAAAAATTGTCTGCTAAATTTTATGTTTTGTTTTTCCTAATTGGAAATGTCTTTTATCTATGGCCGAGGTGAGTGATACAGGCTCTTGAGAGCCTCTTGTTATATTCCACTTGTAAGTCTTTTAAATAATAACATAATACCGAAGTTGTTGTTAATTTGGATTCTGCATATGCGTATTTCGACAACTTATGTCTCTTCAGTGCAGATAAAATCAAAATATTGGAAATCCATATACCGAAATATGTGTAAAGACTGATAGAGAACAAATTAACAATAAGATCTTAACAGAAAAGCCTAAATCAGCGAAGGAAAGAGCTATGACAGAGGGAGATACTCCTTAGTTTTGAATAAAATTTTGTTAAAATTAGATATTATAAGTTTCCGGATAAAATCGGTTTTCGCGCCTGGGTTGGTGAATACCCTCGGGACCTAACAGTCCACCAGCAGAGCTATCGGCCAAGTGGTAATAAATAACATAATACCGAAGTTGCTGTTAATTTGGATCCTGCATATGCGAGAAAGAAACGATTATCAAAACCATGATAATGTATGTAAAACAATGTCTTACCGAAGATAAATGCTACAACTTCAAAGTCTTTACAAGGATGAGATAGTTTTAACATCAATTTATATCAGTGAACACGGTGTAAAAAAATAATTATCTCCGTTCAATCACGCTTTGCATACCATCAATTCAATTAAATATAATCCGAACATTAAACAAATTGCAATAATATCTCTGTCTGCAAGCATATTGATACTCGTTTTTGGTATACTTAGTATAACATCATTAATTCTGACAACAAAGAAAGTTAAAAACTTATTCTTAATATGAATAAAATACATTATTCTTATTTCTTAACTTCCTTTTTTTCCTTGCCTGCTACGAATGTCCTGGGGGCGAGACATAGCGATCATAGATTCCGTCGTCGGCTTCAATATTGGTTAACTCAAATGTCACATCAATAACTGTCTGATATCCCACGCAATATAAATGAAATTTTTACACAATATTCAGTACAATGCCCTTATTGAATCCCAAGTTTATTTTTGAAAAAAAAATATAATTCCAATTTTTCCGTATTTTGCTGTTTGTTGGACTTAATTTTTGGGATCGCTTTTTTGTTTGCACCATATCTAAGCACCTACATGCCATAGACAGGTGATGTTTGGTAAATGGTTACATCTTTAGTAGTAACCAACATTCGTTCCAGAATTATGTCACCTTTACCAGTATTTTCCGCATCAATGAATTTAGCTAAATTTTCAATTTTGGTCCATATATCAAAAAGGGTTTAAGGTTAAAGGCCCCCTTTTCAGTTCAAGGTTAAACCTATGGAAATTTTATGTAAAACCCCCAGCCTTAACGGCTTGTTTGTACTTCACCAAACTTTGGTTGCAGATAAATGTTTCATTTATGCATACAAAGCTACCATTCGTTGCAAATATAGTCAAAAAATGAATGAGAAATCTATGATAAACAATATAAAAAAACTGAATATCATTCGAACAGACCGCATTTTTGTCCCAGAAAACATCCAACTACCACAAAATTTTCAAGATTTTTTCTGCAAAATCACTAAAGTTGTTGATATTAGCATAAAATAATGGTAGCTTTGCATGGGTAATTATCTCAATAATTTGCAGAAAAAATTTTGGAATAAACCAACAAGCCGTTAAGGCTGGGGATTTTACATAAATTTTCCATAGGTTTAACATTGGACTGAAAAAGGGGCCTTTAACCTTAAACAAATTGGAACTTCAGAAATTTAATTTTGATGTAGAGTTGTTTCATATTGTGTATAGATGGGCAATAAGCTTCAGAAATTTTATTCCGGTTCTAATTTTCGAAAATTTCCTGAAATTGTACAAAGTAAGTGAGAACCGAACCGTCAGTCTCATAAGAACAATCCAAGGACAATGGCAACGTCGGAAAAACAAAGAAACGAAGACATAACATGAGCACGGCACAGGAAAGAAAATAAAGACACGCACATATAAAAAAATGAACAACACGGACCCAATAAAAACCATGGGTGAGATCAGGTGCACCGGTAGAGTAAGCATCTCCTGCTTCTTATAAGACACCCGCCGTGTTGATCATGTCAACTCCGGTAGTAAAGTCAAATCCGGTAGAGGAAAAACAAACTTTACTGGCAAATAGAAAGATCTGTTGTCATCTGGGAAACAGATATCTCATAGCGGTTCACAAGATCGTGATGTCGACCGTAAAACTTCTGTAGTGATGACCTCAAGTTATGGGCAACATACCCTTGCTTAAGTAGCCTATTTGTAAGCAACCGAGCTCTATCAAAGAAGTCACTGTATCGACCACAAGCCCTTGAGTAGCGAATGAGTTGGGAGATGTAAACTCCGTATGCTGGTGCTTTTGGAATGTTGCTAAAAGAAAGGGGAAGTTGACTATTGGAAAAGTGAAGTCATAGCGTTTGTAATATAGCCTAGTTTGTAGTGTACCTCTTTTGTCAATTTCAAGATGAAGGTCAAGGAACGAGGCTGATGTGGAAGTATCTGTAGTATCTTTAATTTCTAGCTCTTTTGGATAGATAAGATGAAGAAAATCACCAAAGCGAGGATTGTTTGGTGATAAAATGTCATCTATATAACGGAAGCTGAAATTAAAGGACCGGGCCAGTTTTTTGTCTTTATTTTGAAGAAGCCCTTGGATGAATTCAGCTTCATATGAGTGGAGAAATAGATCGGCTAAAAGAGGCGCACAGTTTGTGCCCATTGGAATTCCGATAAAACTAACAATTTTTTGAAATGTTTGCATACAATTATTTTTTCATACCAGACATATTTCTGAAAACTACGAAAAAAATATGGTTCCAATTTGGTAAATTTTCTGCAACTCTCAAAGACAAACAAGTTTTTGGAATTCTTGTTAGCAACCATGCTTTTCGGATGAATTTTAATCAAAACATTTTTTTTGAAAGGTTAGATTAAAAAAAGTTTTAATTCCAATTTTGATTAAGTTCCCGAAACTTTCAAAGACAAGCAATTTTGGGGAATTCTTGTTAGCAATAATGCTTTTAGAATAAATTTTAGTGAAAGCAAGCATTTTCAGCTTAGATTTCAAAAAATTTGATTCCAATTTTGCTAAATTTCTTGATACCCCCTATGACAGGCATTTTTTTTTTAATTTTTGCTAGCAACAATGCTTTTTAGATGAATTTACGTCAAACAAATATTTTCCATGGTTAGATTTAAAAAATATTTGATTCCAATTTTGGTTAAATTCCTGATACTATCAAAGACCATTTATTTCTTAGAATTCATAGCAACCACATCTTATATAGGCCAAATTATAATGAAAATGAAGTGAGCAGGACAGACACAAGGTTCCGTGGAATCTTTACCAATTAATGTTATAAGTAATTTCTAATCTTTACAAAGAAAGATTCTTCCGTTAAAACCTGACTTATTTTATTTATTTGTATTGTTTGAGCCAGAAGTGTTTGACTGTTTTACTTATTTTGAAATATATATTTTTGAAATAATTTTGGAATGAGCTTTCAAATTGTTGCAAAATTCTAATCAAATTTTGATCTCAAAATTTATGACATATGAATCATTGGTTAAATGTTGTGTAAAACAGTATTATTGAAAGATATTCAATTTTGTAGAGCATTCGACGAAGTGAAAAGATCAAAACTTGGGCATAATGATTTGGCGGAAGTGGCGGCTTGAACATTTTAAAAAAAAATTTCTTTTATCTATTTAACACCAAACACTCATGTAAGTCCATTGATATTTGGTATGTGGTTGCATTAGCATCAGTACAAATCAGTTTAATTGGCTTTTCATGTTTATGCCCTACAGTCATGCTCTACTGTCATTGAAATTTTGCGCTGTTTATAAAATGTTCATTTTTTCTTGCAACTATTGAACATCACCGCTCATTAATATTTGGTTTGCAACTTTACAGATCTTTGCAGTTGCATTGATGTAGATGCCGCTACGATCACGCCCACGAACTTTAACATTTTACACGATTTACCAAATGAATAAGTTTACACGAACAACTCGTGGAAGTCCATTGATATTTCATATGCAGTTGCATTAAAAACAGTAGAGACCAGTTTTAGTAGCATTTTATGTCTCCCACCAACAGTCACGGCCGGGTGACTTAAACTTTTGTATTTTTTTTATCTGATCTATCCTGTTCTAGTCACTTGAAATTTGATAGGCAGTTGCGTTTTGAAGTGTTTATACCGATAATGACCTTTACCCTTGAATACATAAATTATCACATCAGGATTCTAGCGAGTAGGTAGTACACACAGTTAAAGACTTCGTTATTATGACTGCTGATCTAGATCAGTGTGTAGATTTAAACAATACATGGACTGGAGAGAACAGTCCTGTGTCAACAATTTATAATTTCGCTGCTCCCGATATATGGTTTTATATTGTGGTTATTCCTCAAAATTTAACGGACAACTTTGTGACATTTTTTAATACTATTCAAAAGATATAAGTAAAAAATATACATAGGCAGAGTGATCAGAAGAAATGATTGAACCGTAAAACATAGCTCATAGACATTTCTACCTAAATACACATGATTTTATGTCTGCTTTGAGATTTTATACATATCTGGATGAAAAGTGTACAGGCAGACAGGTAGAAAGAAAAAGATGTATTATCTTGTGGCCCATTAAGCCATGTGACTTTATAATTTACAGCGTCACAATATCATTGCTGAAAATGTCGTCATGTCTTAGTAATGTTCCATTTAACGCCGACAACTTGATTTTCAGAAAATTGAATGAATCCTTTGTCTACTAAAATAATGTATATGATAAACGCTGAAAACTTGATACCAAATGAAAATAAGAATATAAGTCCATTACATGATGGTTGAATTATCAAGGGGTATAACTTTACAGGCATTCTTTTATCTAAACCCTTTATAAAGCTTAAAATGAGTGTAGAATTAAGCAACTTGCATTCAAACTTTTTTTCATCTGATGTTAGGCCGGAAACCCCAAAATAAAGAAAAAAATCTATTTTTAAAGGATATGAGAAACCTTGGTCAGTTATCTCCTTGTACTAAGTTAGTTAAACATAGTTAAAGGGGCGATAATTTTCATTTAAATATCAGCAGAGAGTATAGATATGCTAATTAAAATTATCTCCACTTTGAACCATACAAAATTAACTTGGTACATGGAGATAACCGACCTAGGTTTCTCATTACTTTAGAACTACTCATACATGTATTTCTAAGCAACAATTTCTTCTTGGCCCGAATTTAATAGTCAACAACTGAAACTTGATATTGTTTTTAAAAGCCCCAAACACGTTCCAACTTTTAAAGATTCAAAGCGTCACAACTCCTTAAACACCTGGAAATCTGAGTAAAATATTGTGGAAAACTGCATAATACATACTAAATGTGAAGAATGTCTTCAATTTCACAAACAAGTTATTTGAACTTCCAAAAGTGTAAAGACATAACACCAGAGTAAAGACATAACGCCAGAACCATCTGAACTTAAATCCAAATTCAAATTGAATTTTGCGCTATACAACTTACATACCAAGTTGCAAGACAATATTTTGTTTCTTTCAGAAGTTAACAGTCGGAAACCTTTAACAGACGGACATAATACTGAAGGTGTCACATATTATGTTGCAATATTCTATTATCTAACACGCAGAAAGCGTAGTTTTTGCCTATAGAAACAGTATAATACAACATACGTGTAGTTTCTTCAAGTATGATTCATTTGTATTCAGCTGGAAACATGTGGCAATTCTTGCTGAAGCTTACATTGCCTTTTGTTTCTTATCTTCATACAAATAAATTTTATATTTGAAGACACTACACGTATATTCTTTAAATACCTCAACAATGGCTGTGTATAATTGGAAATACCAACACATAACAGAATAATATTTTTTAGTTATTTTACCTTCGAGTAAAGGAAATGGTCACATCGCTGTGTAACGATCTTAGAAGTGATAAAAGGTACTTTTATTTTTTAAAGTGATCTTTATTTACATTTATATTGAAAATACTTAACATATTTATATGCATTGTATTGTAAGTGATTTTCAACAAAGAACTTTCTCTAGAGAAGAAGATTTTTTTTTTCTGGACGGTCCATCTTACTCTCAAGACTCGTCAAGATCTCTATTAGCGTCTGCACAGGAGTGTGTAGAAAGAAGTTGTTCAGCTTTCGTATTCATTGGTCTTACCTGTTCTCTATATACGAGTGATCAACAAAGCGCTAGCATTGGTGTTGACATATACACATAGCAATGGTTCACAATCTTCAACGATATTTTATATTTATAAAAATAAAAAAGGTTTAGATATAAATTAGATACTAAAATTTATGATAAAAGGGGTGATTTTTCTTTTCCCATAGTTAATTATCCATTTCTGGATGGCGACGTTCCATTAGCGCCATCATATGGTGTTTACATATCTCAACTTGTTCGATTTGCTCGAGTATGTAATAACGTTTGCGATTTTAATGAACGGAATCTTTTCATAACTGAAAAACTATTACATCAGGGTTTTCGTTATCACAAACTAGTTAAAACCTTTACTAAAGGAGAGGGGACAATAAGAGCTGTTTTTGGCCCAAATTTCAGGATTTTTTTTCTTCAAATAATCGTTCATATAATATATGTTTCTAATGCACCAATGCGCAAAGAACGTTTTGCTTACACATTTTCCTGTCTCCATGGTTACATTGACGACGCGTGACGTCACAAACACGGCGTGTTTCAGCTGATATCGAAGAAAAATGCCGTGTTTTGCAAATTCTATAGAAAAGTTAGACCCCTCAACACGCCTCGATCAAGAAGACAATGTACATGTACATTTTTGTTTGTTTATAGTATATTTCAACAAAATTTTGTTTTGATCGAATGCTGTGGAGGGGTCGAATGTTTTTTTAAATACACTCGTTGCTGACGAAAAAAATCTGTGCATGTCTTTTGCCGTTTCTTTTTTACAATAAACAGTAT
>MJUU01040259.1:0-21362 GCA_002080025.1 Modiolus philippinarum
AAATATTAAATAATGCCAATTTAACTGAGGCAGATTCAAATGAAATATATGAAAGGAAATTCAAATAAAATTTCAAAGTGGCTGCTTCATTGAAAACATTCCTACTGTTGTATTGCCTAATTGTCAGGATATGTTATGTGGTGATTGGGATTATGTGTTTGCAACCTATGCATGTTTAATTTGTTGGATTTGATGGAATTAAGCAATAGAACACTAAAGGGTTTCTTGTATACAGATTGAAGAAAAAGATTATGTGACACATTATGCCATAAATTCCAGACTTCAAAATTCAAAATTCAAATTGACCATAAATTCCATATCAACCTCAGTCTTTGTCAATATTTTTTTTTTTTGTATTTCGAAAAAAATTAAATAAAGAAAAATTAAGTATTTCATGTCAGTAAACATCCTCTGTATGTTATAACGTTACATGTTTTAAATTTAACTCGGGGGAGGGGGAGGAGGAAGGTTGAATACATATAATCTGTTGGTGTTATTGTTGTGTTGCTTTCTCTTGCTTTGTTTATTCTTTCTGATTTCTGGATAATAATTATAGAAAATTGTCTTTTGAAAATTAATAAACAAGGCAATTTGTTTACTATTTTGAAAAAAAATGCTTATAGAATTATAAATAAATGTTTTTTTAAAAAAAACTATGTATAGCCTTGTAATCATTTGTAATTGCCTGAAACTCATGTTGGTATTGTTGCCAGTATAGTATTTTAAAAATCTTACAACATAATGGCATTTGTTTTTACTTTGGATTTGAATTTATGCTATTTAGAATTGTTGGTACAAAGTAAATGTTTTGGAAAAATGTATCCCCAGTACAAAATAATTTCTGTTGATTTATGACTTCTAATCAATATTGAGAGTAAATTGTTAAATATCCCAGTGAATTTATACTTGATAAAAAAAAAAAAATCAAATTCTATCCATACATGTTTTGGTATGCAGTTAGAAACAGTTAGAATAGGAGTAAATTCTGAAATCTTATTGTGCAAGATATACATGTATATGCATGTGACTGAAATTAATCATTTTACCAAATTTTATTATATAAAACTTTTTATGGTTTTTAATTAATAACAAAATATTATTAAAATTGATGAGAAAGCAGTTCAGATTGAAATCACTTCGCATTTAAATTATATTAGCTCTGGTTCAGGTTCCTTAATTTTTTTTTGAATAGCATGCTTATTTGAAAGAAACTTTATATTAACCTTGCATGTATGCATGTTGGTGTTTGCATGTTTTTAGGTGAACAGATTAAAAAAGAACGAACCGTACATCAAGCCTCTGATTGTCGTGATGCTCTTGCTAAAGCTATATATAGCCGTCTTTTCAGCTGGATTGTAAATGGTATAAATCAGCTTGTTGAACCAACATATTACAGGTAATAGGGTATAATACATGTGTTTACATGATGTGTTTGTTTTTATTGAAAATTATTTTTGTAACTGAGTAAAAACTTTTTCTTTGAAATATTCAGTTATAGAAGGTGATTTTGATGCATACATATGTTTTCCATGTATTTGAAGAGACTTTGTCTCATTTGCATTTACTCCATATCCCTTCATTGTAAATGTTAAAATTTATCATAGCCATTATCAGTGCTAAAGGTCTTTAACAATATTTGTGATCTCACAATTTAATTGGATATTAAAAAGGTCATGAACTTATCATCAAATAGCGAAATATACCTTAAATAAATTTATTGGAAATTTGAATGAATTTCCTTTGATCTACAATCCTGATAATGTCAGTATCACCGAACTGGTCATGATGCAAAAATTGATAGGTTACTGTCCAGACATCTATATATACTGAAATATTTGATTGTGTTCATATAACAAAATAATGCAATTTCATAAAATTATGCACTATGCTACACATTAACCAAATTAAAAAAATAGAAATTTAAACTTGTTTCAATTTTATTCAAAGTTATTTTTTATCCTCTTGTTAATTACTAGTACAATTTAAGATTGATGCAGACTTTATCATAGTTCTATGTCTCAAGAGTTAATCATAAAAGTTCTCGCTGAATCTCAAACTAACCCACTTTGGCAGTACGATTATGACAAACAATGTCAGACTTGAAATTCAAATTGATTTTATTTTCAGCATTGAACAGACAACTATTGGTATTTTGGATATCTTTGGTTTTGAAAATTTTAAAGTGAACAGTTTTGAGCAGGTATGGACTGGTATTGTCATGTTGTATATTTGTCACTAAGGGGGAAATACAGTGAAAGACATGGAAAGATATTGCATTAATATCAAATAGTCCAAATTTTTTTGTTTGCAATCATGTCTTTATATAAGCTGTTCATGTTTCAATTGTCTGGATATGATATAATTTGAGACTATTTCATGCCTATGTTCAAATCTTTACAACATTTTCACTGCTAAGTATGAATAAATAAAACTGGCTGAACCAAAGCACATGCAATTATTATGGATTTTTAAATGTATTTGTATCTGTATGTAAATTCCAGAACTACAGAGGGCTAAGATCAAGCAACTAGAATATGCCATTGGGTGATATTGGACATTGTTAAGAAAAAAACTGAACTCAAGTCCACCTAAGATAAGATTTTGAAAATATGTCTAATTGATTTTTGATGGGTAAAACATTCTAAACTTTTTTGTTTTACAGATTTGTATCAACTTGGCAAATGAACAAATGCAGAATTTTACCAATGAGCATTTGTTTTACAAAGAGCAGCAAGACTGTTTGTTAGAAGGTGTTCCATTGGTTGATTTGAATTATAAGAATAATCAGACTATTTTGGATACATTTATGCAGGTAGGCTACACCATAACAGAATTGTTAAGGGGGAACCAAACTTGATGATAATAGTTATTAGGTGGTCCCTCTATAAATTTGGTTCAGTATGCCAGTGTTAGAAAAAAGAACACAAGAATGGGGCAGCTATTTAAAACATGTAAATTATAATTTGGAACTCTTTGTCCATCTGTCTGTCCGTCTGTCCGTCAACAATTTTTTCCGTCACAGATTTCTTGGCTTCTATATGTGGGAATGATTTGAAATTTGGTCTGAAGCATGGAAATGATGAGTTGTATTGTTTAAGCAATTTTCAAGTTTGTCGGGCGCCCACTTCCTGTTTGCCGATACTTTGAATTTTTACAAAAAAACAAATTTTCGTCACAGATTTTTTGGCTTCAACTGAATTGAATGATTTGAAATTTTGTTTGAAGCTTTGAAATGATTAAATTGTATTGTGTAAGCAATTTTCAAGTTTGTCGGACATCCACTTCCTGTTTGCTGAGGCTTTGAATTTTTACTAAAAGCTAAATTTCCGTAACAGATTTCTTGGGTTCTACTGGAGGGAATAATTTGAAATTTGGTTTGAAGCTTTGAAATGATGAGTTGTATTATGAAAATTGTTTTCAAATTTGTCGAACATCCACTTCCTGTTTGCCAATACTTAGACTTTTTACTATAAACCAAATTATCTTCAAAAGATTTTTTAATTGTTGTTGAGTTTTAACAAACTTCGTGATCAATACAGCAATTTTACTAGTAGTGAACTAAGTAACAATATTATTTTTAGGGCCCCGCATTCAAATGCGGGTGAACTATAGTTTTCACTTTGTCTGTCTGTCTGTCTGTCCGACTGTCCGTCAACAATTTTTTCTGTCACAGTTTTCTTGGCTCCTACTGGAGGGAATGATTTGAAATTTGGTCTGAAGCTTGGAAATGATGAGTTGTATTGTGTAAGCAATTTTCAAGTTTGTTGGACATCCACTTCCTGTTTGCCAATACTTTGATTTTTTACTATAAACCAAATTTTCCGTCAAAGATTTCTTGGCTTTCACTTGAGGGAATGATTTGAAATTTGGTCTGAAGCTTGGAAATGATGAGTTGTATTGTATACGCAGTTTTCAAGTTGTAAAACGTCCACTTCCTGCTTGCCAATACTTTGACTTTTTACTGTTAACCAAATTTTCATCATAAGATTTATTAACTTTTATTGGCTTAAATTATTTCAACTAAGAAATGATAGGGTTTGGTAAAACTTCAAGAAATCACTATATCCAGCAAATTACTGTCTCAACATATTTGTGTGTCAAACAGAATTTGAATCCACACTTACCTGAAATTGACTTTTGCCCCAAGTTTCAGGATTGAAATTGCGGGGCACTTCCAAAAACGCCAATTTTCTGTATCTAGTACTTGTCTTAGTTTTATAGAACCTGCTTGTATTTCTTTTATTATTAGTAAAAACTTTGTACCATCCTGAAAAGATGAAGATTTAGGGAGAAATTTTTGGGAAGGCTTAATTACAGTAAATTAATAGCCATCAGACATTTTGCAGTGTTATTCACTAACAGATTTCTTTTTTTCCCTTTTTTAATTTTTTTTTTTTTAATAAAGCCATAATGACATTTCATCACTTTACAGAAATAAGTTAATACTATTTGTTAATAAGCACATATGTATTCAGAATAAGAAATAAAGCCAAAAAAAGTTTGATACCACCCCCAGGTATCACTCATTTCCATTGTCAAGTTTTCTTTCTGTATCAATCAACTAATCACTTTGAAGTTATTTAATCAGTTTGATAGAATTTTGGTAGGTAATGAAACTGGTCAGCTGAGAAGATGAGCTGTTTTTTAAGATGTGTTCAGTACGAATCAATTTATCTTCAGGGTTTGGAAACTAGTTAGTAGAGTTGCAACTCAATTATGGGTAAAGCTAGAGGTTATCCGCAGTAAATCAAATTCAAATTGATATATTGACTTGAATTAATATTTGTACAGAAACATACAGGTGTATTTGCTATTCTGGATGAAGAAAGTAGATTTCCTAAAGCTACAGATTTGTCATTAGCTGCCAAACTACACAATGGACCAGGTAGGATTGATAAGTTATATATATAAGAATTAGAATTAATTCACTGCAATTTCTAGATTTTGTTGTTTTAGCATTATGCACAAATTAAACTTCACTTTGATTATCTTGAGATTGATGGAACTTTTTTACACAAATATTGTTATGTTCACATTTACATGTAACATATTTAATATGTAGCAAAATCATTTCCAACATCTGAAAGTTTACCCTTTTCAAAAAAAAATGTTAAACTGTGTAACTGCATTCAGGTATTGCATTACATAAATTTTTCTAATGCATTAATGTTTGAAATGTTTCGAAATATCAAGTGAACAGTGTCTGCTCTCTAAAATATATTACAAAAAAAAAAAACAAACAAGAAAAGAAAAAAAACATATGGAATCCCGATTAGAATTGTTATGTCCTGACTTACATAATTATCAAATAACATATTCTTTTTCAGGAAAGAAGTTTTCTGCTATATATAAAAGTCCACGAGATGGAGGACCAACATTTACTATAGTCCACTATGCTGGTGCTGTGTCATATAACTTGTTAGGAACACTAGAGAAGAACAGAGATACACTGCCTAATTCTATTATGTTTACTATGAAAAGTAAGTAATTTTTTAAAAGGATGAAATGTAATGGCAAGTATGATATGTTGTAAATGAATACACTTATGATATATGTACTTAATTTACATGAAAATAATTTTTATGAGCTTCTTGAAAAAGTATTCCTCATCAGATTGACAAAATCTTGAAATAGGAAATAAATAATAATCAGGAATGTGGAAATTTTATAGAACCAAAAAGTTTTAAGATACAGTGACTTCAAATTTGGCTTTCATTTTTAGCTCACCTGCACTAAAAGGCCATGTGAGCTATTGCCATCACTTAGCGTCCGTCGTCTGTTCGTCCATCGTCCATCTGTCTTAAACTTTTTCAAAAATCTTCTCCTCTGAAACTGCTATGCCAATTTTAACCAAACTTGGCCTGAAACATTACCAGGGTATCTAGATTCAAAATTGTGTTTGATTAGTCTGAGGACTAAACAACATTGCTGCAAGTACTAAAAATAGCACATAGGGGTAAATTGCTGTTTTTTGGCAAATAACTCAAAAACCATTACAGATATCAAAAATCTGACATGGGTAAAAGTAATAAGCATGACAAGATCTACCTACCCTGCAATTTTGAAGAAAATATGAAAACCCATCTTGGAGTTATTGCCCTTTTTCCATGAAATTTTCAAAATTTATCCAAAAAAAACTATACCAGATAGAGGTCAACTTTAAATTGCAAAAATGTTTAGCATTTCAAGAGCTTCCCACCTATAAATTTTGAAGAAAATATGAATCCAATTAGAGGAGTTATTACCCTTTATTGGTCAAATTTTTGTCTCCCCTGCAACACGAGTCATAGCGACCATAGATTCCGTCAGCATTGGTGTCTGTGTCGGCGTAGGCATCTTTAACATTTTTGAACTTCAATAACTTTCACAAATCATATTCAATAGCAGTGAAAATTTGACACAATTTTCAGTACAACTTCCTCATTGTATTCCAAGTTAATTTTCTGACAAAAATAATTCCAATTTTTCCGTATTTTTTTATTAGTTGGACTTAAATTTTTTGTATGAAATGTTTTTGTTTGCACCATATCTCAGCACCTACATGCCATAGACTGATGACTATTGGTAAGTGGTTACATCTTAAGTAGTAACCAACATCCATACCAGAATTATGTCACCTTTAGATATATTTTCAGCTTCAATGAATTTGGCTAAATTTTCTATTTAGGTTCATTTATCAACAATGTTTATACGAAATTGAGAATAAGGACCTTAATTTTTATGTAGAATTATTGCATATAGTCCATAGATACACAATAAGCTGTCAGAATTTTATTTTGGTTAAAACTTTGGTTAATTTCCTGAAAATGTCCAAGACTAACAATTTTTGAAAATTTTCAATACAGTTCAAGTATAGGTATTTTAGCCATTTCTTCATACAAGACATAATTCTGAAAACTAAGAATTAAAAAATATGGGTCAAATTATGGTAAATTTCCTTAAACTCTCAAAGAACAGTAATTTTGGGGAATTCTTGTTAGCAACCATGTGTTTTGATGAATTTCAGTAAAAAAAATAATATTTTGGTTATGGTTATGGTATATGGTTAGATATTATAAATTTTGTATTCCAGTTTTGGTAAATTTCCTGAAACTGTCAAAGCCCAATTGTTTATTGGAATTCTTCTTATCAACCACATCTTAATATAGGCCAAATTAGAATGACTGTGGAGTGAGCAGGCGAGACACTAAGTTCCGTGGAACCTTTACGAATTATTTTTAACTTTATACGTTTTGCCTTGTATTTGAGATAGAGGTTAAGATTTAATGCAAAAATGTTTAGTATGTCAGGGACTACATTTTATCTTCATGATGGAAGTTGTGGACCTCATCCAAGATGGCTGCTAGCAGAGAACTTAGTTTAACATTGGACCTATGGGAAAACACATTCAAAGATCTTCTCCACTGAGACTACTTGGGCAATTAGAAAACAATACTTGGTTACAACTGTCCTTAGTTGGTCCCATTTAAAAAATGTGTCCGGCAAGTCCCTGTCAGATCCAAGATTGCTGCAAGCGGGGAACTTCGTTTAACATTGGACCCTATGTGATCTCTTAGACTACTTGTCCAATCAAAACCATACTTGGTCACAACTGTCAATAGTTGGTCCCCTTTTAAAAAGATGTGTCCGGCAAGTCCCCGTCAGATCCTAGATGGCCACCAGCAGGTAACTTAGTTTAACATTGGACCCTATGGGAAAACACATTCAAAGATCTTCTCCTCTGGAACTACTTTTCCTATTTGAACCAAACTTGGTAACAATGGTCCTTTGATGGCCCACTTTGAAAAATGTGTCCAGGAAGTTCACATTAGATCCAAGATGGCTGCCAAAGGGAAGCATAGTATAACAAAGGACCCTAAGGGAAATGCATACAAAAATCATCTCCTCTGACACATTGGGCCATATTACATCTAGGTTTATTATCACACTAGAAAATGAGACCCTTTATTATTGAGGTTATTGTCTCTATGCTAGCTTTAGACCAGGTGAGCCACAGGCTCTTGATAGCCTCTAGTTTTTTTTCCAATTTGGGATTCTATTTGCTGCAGAACATGAAAATTGCTATCCTTAATTGATACATATAACTCATAATTCTATAGTGAGGTTAAAGTATTGTCAAATTCCAAATCAGTCAGATATTTGTAGTAATATTACCATTCCAATAATATTTGAATTGAAAAATAATGCATTTAATTTCAGTTCCAACCAATCAACTTTTGAATTAACTCCATTCCCTATTTTGTCAATGGTATGTCCATATATATCTGTCAATTTTGCAATGTAGATTGTGGAATTGACAGGGATATAATTCTAATGTATTTCAGTATTTTTTTACTGACATTAATCAGTTAATTTTCAATCCATTCTTATCAACTTTGTAGCCACAAAATTTGAATTGCACTTAGTTATTAAATGTTAAGTGTGACCTAAATTTATTTCGCTATGATTTTTTTACAGCTAGTAACAGCTTGCTCATCAAAGACTTATTCCAGTCAAAAATCACAAGAACTGGATCATTAGCTCCCAGTGCAAGACAACAAAGGTCCAGGAGAAATACAAGTAAATCACCATTTGAATTTTTCAAGAAACTGAGGCCTGGAAAAACCGATAAGGTGAGTTTTTATAAACAATGATTTATTTACAGTAGTAGTGTCAATTTAATTCCCATTTAAAATTAAACAATTATGCATTTTCTTTGGCCCTGGTCACACAACCACAGTTACAGATTGGTTTCAACTGTATACTTTAACAAGACAAGAGGAGTTTACTGTCACACTCTGTTATCACAGCTTCATTTAACAATTACATGTGTCTTACTTGTACAGGTCAGCATATTGAAAGGCATGTAGGATTATACCTCAGGGTTGTGAAAACATAATATTCAAGTGATTGGACCAAGACTTTTTCAAGTTGAGGTTGAAGTTATTTTTATGTAACCCTCTTGTTATATTCTATATTAGGGCTATTCCAAAAAAAGGATGTACCAGGGTCAGAAGGCAGAAAATGAAAATTCTTGTGGGTTCTTGTTGATATTGTATCTTATTGCTATACTCATATTTGTCTATTTCCCTTGGTTGTGGGGGTAGTAGAAAATTACCTTCCGACCCTGGTACATGTATTTTAATGGAAGAGCCCGTAAAAATCGGTGTTTCTTCTTAATCATGGGAAGTAACTCCACAAACTATTAATAGATCAATTTACTGTAAGAGGAAGTTTTTTGGTAACATTTTATTGGAGCTTGAGGCAGATATTTGCTGCAGTAAAATTTTAAGTCTTTTCTCATGCAAACTCTGAAAAGTTATTGAAAGTAATCCAGAAATGTTTGCTATTCCATGATTCAGTTACATGATGTGTCCATTGGTTTTTAAGTAACTTTCAGAAAGTTCTACATCACCTTATAAAAAAATTGTGTTAAGGTAGTTCGAGCCTAATAAAAATATCAGACAGAATTTGTTTATTTTAAGATATTTTGTAGGTCTTAGTCCATTGTTTCAAAAAAAATTATATAAAAATGATATGTCACCGATCATCTTTTCCAGTTATCAGGCTTTGAAAATCAGGCCAAATTCAGTATTTTTCAGGGATATTTACTAAGAATATATAGGGAAATTTGAGAACATGCTTATTTTTAAGCTTTCATATGAAATAAATATCAAATAAATTTTTTTATTGTATTTTTACTGTTTTCGACAGTAAGTTGTGGTTGGCTTTAAGCCGTATTGTTTTGTTTTATATGACTTCTGGGAACTACAAAATATAGGCTCGTATAAACTCTAAAATTTATCACCCGATATCACTACGAGTAAAGAAAGAAACTGGATGTTTACTGATCACAACAAGGCAATATATTACTTAAATACTTGTCAAATTTGACGAATCATGTGTGCTTTCAAGCAATTTTACGGTCGTGAAACGAAACTTGAGGAAAAACCAGACGGCAAGAAATTCTACGCTGAAAAATGTTTTGTGTACATTTTTTATACGCCCGTTGAAAGACGAACGTATTATGGTATACCCTCCGTCCGTCCGTCTGTCCGTTAACTTTTTGGTTTCCGGAGATTTTTTCTGTAACCGCTTGACATATTGATTTCATATTTGGTATATGACTATATCTATGTGAAATACATATCAAGTTCAAATCTCGTTCCGGTCGGTTGATTTTGTACAGAGTTATGGCCCTTGGACTTAGTGAAATTTTGAAAAATGTAGGTTTCCGGAGTTTTTTCTGTAACCACGACATATTGATTTGATATTTGGTATATGAGTATATCTAGGCGAGATACAGATCAAGTTGGAATTTGGATTTTGTTGGTTGATTTTGTATAGAGTTATGGCCCTTGGACTTAGTGAAATTTTGAAAAATATAGGTTTCCAGATTTTTTTTTTGTAACCGCTTGACATATTGATTTCATATTTGGTATATGACTATATCTAGGTGAGATACAGATCAAGATCGAATTTGGTTCCAGTTGGTTGATTTTGTACAGAGTTATGACCCTTGGACTTAGTGAAATTTTGAAAAATATAGGTTTCTGGACTTTTTTTCTGTAACCACTTGACATATTGATTTGATATTTGGTATATGAGTATATCTAGGCGAGATACAGATCAAGTTCGAATTTGGTTCCGGTTGGTTGATTGTGTATAGAGTTATGGCCCTTGGACTTAGTGAAATTTTGAAAAATATAGGTTTCCAGATTTTTTTCTGTAACCGCTTGACATATTGATTTCATATTTGGTATATGACTATATCTAGGTGAGATACAGATCAAGATCGAATTTGGTTCCAGATGGTTGATTTTGTACAGAGTTATGACCCTAGGACTTAGTGAAATTTTGAAAAATATATGTTTCCAGAGTTTTTTTTCTGAAACCGCTTGACATATTGATTTTCATATTTGGTATATGACTATATGTAGGTGAGATACAGATCAAGTTTGGATTTGGTTCCAGTCAGTTAATTTTGTACAGAGTTATGGCCCTCGGACTTAGTGAAATTTTGAAAAATATAGGTTTCAGGAGTTTTTTTCTGTAGCCGCTTGACATATTGATTTGGTATTTGGAATATGAGGATATCTAGGTGAGATACAGTTCAAGTTCGAATTTGGATTTTGTTGGTTGATTTTGTACAGAGTTATGACCCTTGGACTTTGTAAATTTTTGAAAAACATTAGTTTCTCCACCTTTTCTTTACAATGTGTGAATATGTTGATTTGATATATAGTTTATGATTGTATGTTTATAAATTATGGATTAAGTTTAAATTTGGTTCCTGTTTAATGATTTTTGTGGACAGTTATGGCCCTTGGATTTAGTAATGTTTTGAAAATTCATTTTTTATGCCCCCGCCGCTAGGCGGTCGGGGGCATTAAGTTTTACCCTGATCCGTACGTCCGTCCGTACGTCCATCTTTTTGGTTTCCGGATGATAACTTGAGTATCCTGCATCGGATCAAAATCAAACTTGGTCACATGCTTACTTATCACCCAAGACAGAAAACTATCGATTTCCAGGTTGGTACCCCCAAGGTCAAGGTCACAGTTGCTAAAAATAGACTAAAATTTCAATAAAATTTTGGTTTCCGGATGATAACTTGAGTATACTACATAGGATCAAAAACAAACTTGGTCACATGCTTGCTTATCACCCAAGACTGAACCCTATCGATTAACGGGTTGGTACCCCCAAGGTCAAGGTCACAGTTGCTAAAAATAGACTAAAATTTCAATAAAATTTTGGTTTCCGGATGATAACTTGAGTATACTACATGAATCAAAACCAAACGTGGTCACATGCTTGCGTATCACCCAATACAAAAGCCTATCGATTTCGGGGATGGTACTGCCAAGGTCAAGGTCACAGTTGCTAAAAATAGATTAGTATTACATATAAGACTGTTTCTCAGATTATTTGTTGGAACTACACATTACATAAAAACCAAACCAGTTCCAGTGCCTGTTTATCACAGGAGAAAGATCCTTTTTCATATTATTTGATATATATATTATACATAGTTATGCCTTTGATAATTTAAGGGTTTCGATTGCAAGGAGGCAGGGTCATCCGTGTCCCATGGACACATTCTCCCATTTTTACATATTAATTTGAAATTTGTTGAATGGTTACATCTTGGTAAGGCACATATTCTGTTTGATTTTTTTTCAATCAAAATTTTGTTGTGGTCCAACAATGCCATAAAGTTCGAGTTTACAGTGGACGGGCATATCATGCGCTCTTGGCGCAGCAGGTTATTCGTTTATGTAAAGGCTGATAATCACATGTCGATCAATAGCCAATAAAAAATCGGGATTACATCTCTCATGCGGTATCTACGTGGTTAGACAGCTGAGCTTGTAATAATCAATATCGGTGTATATTTAACTTTTAAGACTTATAAGATGTTATTAGAGTTATATCCAGCAATCGTAGTCACTGTCATGGCGTTAAGTATCACCAGTCCATCGGTCGAGAATATTGAAATTACAGTCCTTTGACCACAAACTTCTATATTTGGAAAGAAATAAACTCGGACATCTGAGGCTCTCGGGGGTTTTCTACACCACCCAGTGATGTAATTTTATTTAGGAATTCTGGGATATATATTTCTTAGCCTAAGGAAAGTCCAGAGAATTCCGAAGTTTACTTTCGTTTTCTTGTCATTTTGTGCATTTCTCAACAAAACCGTGAAAACGATTGCCCCCATTTAAAACTGAAGGTAATCGGACTGGGCTCATGACATTCTTTGAAAAAATAAACATCTTTTGAAGTAAACTAGACCAAGTTTTATTTTATGAGGGAAATAACAAAATAAACATGGGTTGAAGCGAGCAGGTGTGGAAGCGACGTCTGTCTTTGTCTATATTTCTTCTGGACAGTCACTGTATATTATAACTAGATTTGATGCATTTATAATGTCGATTTCTCTTTTTATTGTTATCTATGTCACACATGTGTCTCTGTGGGCCTCATCTATGGAAATAAAATATTTGTATTTGTATATGCATGGTTAGTAAAATTTTCTAATTAGTAAGAAGGCCCTGTGGTTGAACAGGGCTTACAAATATGCTGGTACATGTACTGCTATTCAGGAAAGGGGTTACACACAAAAAGGTTGTAATTTAAACCACTCGTGTTACTGAATCTGTTGGAGCAAAAAAATATTTACAAATTGTAATGCATCATTTTATTAATAAAATGGAATGAAAGGAGACAATTTTTATATGTGCATCAAACAAAATTACAGTAAATTCAAACCTTCTGCAATGATTTCCAAATACTTGTGTTTGATCATCTTACTCTTAATATGAAATGCTTAATTTTAATGACTCTCTGGTCATCATCGCAACACATAAGTACAGGAGTCTAAAATCCCAACAATATAGTGGTTATGTTAGATTAAATGTCCTGAAACCCCACATAGAGCTATGCAAAGGAAGTGATACTATAGCCGTTTGTTTTCATCGAATAAAAAAAATCTGGAAGTGTTTCCTTAAGAGGGGCAATAAATTGTACATGTTGTAAATTGTATTTATGGGATATTTATTATAGAAGATAGAGCAGTTTTTCATTCCAAATGAAATAACAGAAATAGAAATAAAATGCAAGTGAGCAAATCTAAAGACTTGCCATTCAATACCAGAAACAATGACATATACACAAATGTAGATCTATATGTCTCTTCAAAAAAACTTTCTGTTGATTTTTTACTGCCCTTACTCTAGTTGCAAAAACACTCTGTATTTCTTGCTTGCATGCGATTATAAAGCTCGAAAACAGTAATACTGAATTTTGATGCTATGATTTATATTTTAGAGATATTCATTTCAGCTGTATGTTGAGCTTAAAAATCTATATGTCACTGTTTGATTAAGAGAGATATTTTATATAATTTATGAAATAGACAATATTTATGGGAAAAGGGAGCTAATTCGCGGGAAAGTGTATAACAATCTAGTATGACGTCACAATGAAAAGGCCAAATAAGGAATATTCGGGCTTGAAAATCAAGTCAATTCCGCATCTGACTTATGTTTCGCAAATGCGCCAATCAAATGCGCTGTGTAATAATGTGGATCTACATTAAACTCAGTCACATGAGAAATTGCAAAAACAGACATCTGTCTTTTAGGATTGAATGATAGTTCCAAGATTTACTGTTTGCTATAATAATGTTGTGAATTGCCACCTACACACTTTTAATTATAATATGTAGATGTCCAAATGTTACTGATGTTAGATATGTATTTACAGACCAAGCAAGCAGTCAAACCAATGCTAGCTTCAGAAAGGAAAGGACCTGCAACTATGGCCTATCATTTTAAGGTAAACTGTTATTTTCATTTAATATTGATTAAATTATGCAACATAATTAATCTAGATTAAATGACATAAAATGGCTCAAATTTCAAACATCTTGCAGTTATAAACATGATAACAAACACACTTTATGCAGATGAGCGTATTGTCTAACACCATGAAGGGGAGATAATTTAACATTGACTTTTCATTTAAATTTAATCAAATATTTGAGCTTCCATTAGAAAATTATGCATTTCTACAATGAAATCAGGAAGCTGAATTGCATGTTTAGTAACTGAGATACAAATGTAGACTTATACTAGAATGTAGGTTGATCAAGCAGAAAATGTAGGCCAAAGTTGCCAAATTTTGCTAGGCTGCTGACCTACAACCAAAGATGCATGCCTAGAAGATTATCCTACCATTTCACAGCCAAAAAAGTTATGGTAAGTATTAGAGTACCTGTATACTTAAGAAATAAATCATGGCAGGGATATGGTTATTGGAAATTTAACCATGGGCTGGGCCTTTATATTCGAATTTAACCCAGAGCGTTAGCCAGGGGATAAATTTATGAATATAAAGGCCAAGCCCAATGGTTAAATGACAATAACCATATACCTGCCATGAATTATTATACCCCCCACAAACAAAGTTTGGAGGGGTATATAGGAATCACCCTGTCTGTCTGTCTGTCCGTCCGTCTGTCCATCCGTCTGTCCGTCTGTCTGTCCATCTGTCCACACTTCTCGTAAGCGCAACTCCTCTTAAACCACTTGAAGGATTTTGATGAAACTTTACAATAAGGAAGGACACTGTATGGAGATGTGCATGAAGGAAAATAATTATTGTCCGAAACCAGGAAGGGGAGATAATTTGACTTTGACTTTTCTTTTATTCCCTATATATGGGTTACCTCGTAAGCGCAACTCCTCTTAAACCACTTGAAGGATTTTGATGAAACTTTACACAAAGGAAGGACACTATATGGAGATGTGCATGAAGGAATATAATTATTGTCAAAAACTAGGAAGGGGAGATAATTGGACTTTGACTTTTCATTGAATCCCCATGTATGGGTTACCTTGCAAGTGCAACTCCTCTTAAACCACATAAAGGAATTTAATGAAGCGTTACACAAAGTAAGAACACTATATGGAGATGTGCATGAAGGAATATAATTATTGTCCGAAACCAGGAAGGGGAGATAATTTGACTATGACTTTTCGTTGATTCCCTATGTATGGGTTACCTCGTAAGCGCAACTCCTCTTAAACCGCTTGAAGGATTTTGATGAAACTTTACACAAAGGAAGGACACTATATGGAGATGTGCATGAAGGAATATAATTATTGTCTGAAACCAGGAAGGGGAGATAATCTGACTTTGACTTTTCGTTGATTCTCCATGTATGGGTTACCTTGTAAGCGCAACTCCTCTTAAACCACTTGAAGGAATTTAATGAAACTTTACACAAAGTGGAGATGTGCATGAAGGAATATAATTATTGTCAGAAACCAGGAAGGGGAGATAATTCGACTTTGAGTTTTCATTGATTCCCTATGTATGGGTTACCTCGTACGCACAACTCCTCTTAATCCACTTGAAGGATTTTGATGAAACTTTAGACAAAGGAAGAACACTATATGTAGATGTGTAAAATGTCAAATAGGCTGAAAAAAAGGGGAATTTTATATTTGTCTCATTTAGACAGAGTGTTTTCATTGGAACCCTTGTGAAAATTTCTTTCTTGAAGATTATATCATTGTGTCCATACTTGTATTGTGTCCATACTTGCACTGTGTCCACACCTGTATTGTGTCCACACCAACTTAATTTTGCACTTACCATATCGATTCAGTGTTCAATTAGCGGGGGTTATATTTGGCTGCCATTCGGCGACAGCTCTTGTTTCGATTCTAATATGACAGAAAATTGAATTTTCCATTTGGAAGGGACCTAAGAGAAGGCGAATTTCTCCCCTCTATCACTGTCTCTGTCTATGATGTCACAATTCACAATCTGATGTTTTCGAACAGATGCAATTTCAAAATTCAAATTGAAAGCAAAACAGTACACAGTAAAGTTTCTGAATGGCATGATTTAGTTGAAAACTGTTCTTAACCTTATTTCCTCTATAAACTAAGACGAACAAAATTAAAAACATTGTTGTTTTCATCCCATCTAGCCATATTCAGATACCATTTGCGCATGTGCGAAATATATGGTTATTGAGTATTATACTGGTTGATGATTAATAAGAGCCATGTTAGAATTTTAATTTTTAGATGTCTTTACCAATTGTATGTTTAAATGAAATATTAAAAGTCATATTACTTACAGGTATTACATTCCAGCCATTCTAAAATCCTGGGTCCTCCCCTGTTTCTTTTGGATGAACAGCAATTTTACACTGTAAATATCTGGCTACTGAGTTGTTTATAGTTTTGGAGACTTCTAATTACCTCTCTACAGTTTAATGCACTATTATGGATCAGCTGACCCTTGTTGACAAAGTTGTGACTTCTGCACAGAGAGGTGACAATGTATACTTACTAATGTAAATTAACAAATGTATCAATACATATTTCAGTGTTCCTTGGCAGAATTGATGACCAAAGTACAGTCCTCCACACCACATATTATCAGATGTTTAAAACCAAATACCTCCAAATCGGCCATGACATTTGTATCGGACTATGTACTGGCTCAGCTGAGATATACCGGGATCACAGAAACCATTAAAATCAGGAAGTTTGGATATCCTTATAGATTCAAATTCCATGAGTTTGTTAACAGGTAATTTTGACTAGGAATATAAGAGACCATTAAAATCCTTATAGATTCAAGTTCCATGAGTCTGTTAACAGGTAATTTTATATAATCATTTAGATATCTATAATCTGATTTGTTCAAAGGTGTCACATGGCATTTTAGATTTTGCTGGGTTAACCGGTTAGTGTTGGGTCTCATAGGAAGGTGGACCAGTAAACAAGAAAATTCCATATAATATAACAGCTACCACCCTAGAAAGTGTGTTACCCAGCATTTTCTCTCCCCTCGAAATTAAGGTCACCCTCCAGCAAGCTCTCGGGGAGAGAAACCGCTGGGTCACACACTATCTAGAGAAACCGCTGGGTCACACACCATCTAGCATGGTAATTTAATTATATAACAAAATACCGAAGTTACTGTTAATTCATCTTCTGCATATGCGCATTTCAACAACTTATGTCTCATCAGTACAGATCAATATATCATGCAATATTATTGGATTTCTATGGTCTAGCTCTTCAGCAATGTCATTGAAAAAATCTAGACTCGCTTTTGACTACTAATCAAACAATCAAAAGTCCTTTTGAATTGTCCATTGATACTATTAATGTCAATCTTTCATGGCAATGGAAGTGTTACCTTGATTTGTTGACAAACAGGGACTATAGACTTTACAGAGAAAATGATATCCCTTTCCAAAAGGAAATACCCTATATTCTCATATTCCTGTTCTTAAAAAAAACAAACAAAAAACTTAAAGATACTATTGTCAGTCCCAGGTTGTGAATGCCTGTGTTGTACTCAAAACCATAATCAGGCCCTTACACAATGGGACATCTTGTTTTTTATGCCCTGCCATGTAGTGGAAGGGGCATATAGATTTAGCCTTGTCCATCCGTCCGTCCGTCCTTCTGTACGTCCTGATGTTAAGTTTTGCTTTAAGGTCCATATTTTGGTAACCTCTTGTAATATTTTAATAATATTACATCAGTACATGCACCATGATTAGTACTACCTGATTCACTAACAATTAGGGATCCATGACCTACATTTTATGCTTGAGTGACTTTTGTTGAATTTTGTGTTTAGGTCCTTTTCTCAGGAACTACACATCATACCACAATGATGTCTCATCAAAATAATCACCTTGATGAGTACTACCCAAATCATCAAGAATTAAGTGGCTTTGTCCTATCTTTTATGCTTGAGTGACTCTTGTTAAATTTTGGGTTTCGGTCCATTTCTCATTATATTGCAGAACCCTTACGGTTCTCTGGTTTAAGTCGAATGTTTCATTCCATCGGCTCGATGTTACCTTCTTTACAGGTGAAAATGAATTCACCCACCACGTGACCAGTCATATAAATAGGTGTGAAGTACAGGTGTGCTTCCTCGTTTAATTTCAAGGCTCGATTGTTACAACAGCTCTAACTAAAACGGGACACCTGTTTTAAGAGTTGTTTTATAAATACAAGAAACTTGTATCTTTATAGTCTTGAAATTTTGTTAAATATGCGATGAAACATCGTTAAAAGGGTTTACATGTATCTGAATCAGATTCACACCGGGATTCACATGGCTGACGGCCGTAAATCTGTCTAAATTTATGCTGTTTAAACAGCAATTTAGCTTTGATAATTAATTGTTATATCTTGGTGGCTTAGTATCAAACCAAGGATTTGTATAATGTGATTTTTATATTGTGAATTTTTTATATGAAAGCGAGCTGACAACAGCAACTAAAATATTAACGTTGCATGGTTGACAAATATTCTATTTATAGTTCAACTTATAGATCAGAAATGCTTCCTTCAAATATAATGAATGTAGTTAAATTTCAAAGAGACTACAATTCATTGCAATTTTTGATTATGGTAGTCAAAAAACATAAAGATTTATGTCAAACGATGTGTAACATGTTTTAAAACAGGTAAGTCATAAAGGTTAAAATTTAGGACGCACTGAAATGTGTCTCCGAAGATTACTGCTTGTACATTTATTTGTCGTATGAAGGAAAGCAGAACCTTTTAAATGGAATTTTGTCTTTAGAATCACATTATGAAGATAGCATTAAACTGTTAAGGTGTAGATTTACGTTATGTTATGAAATTTATTTAAACAAGCAATGCATTTGCAAGTTCAGATTCATTATATAATATATATATATATTTTGCCTGGAACGAAAGTTAAGATGACATACATACTGAGAAATAATATTTCATATGGTTTGCTTATTTTTGTTTGCAAATGCCAAACGGGAACTGAAATGCATGGTGTACATTAAACAAAATTAGTGTCGTATTTATCAGTGTCTCAGGGTAACAGCACTGGGTAACAGTTTAGTATTTATATTATAGTAGTATTTATAGAACACAAATGTTTTATCTGGAAACATAAATTGATTTACTTAATCTAATTAGCTATAGTTTTTGTAAGCAGGGTTTAATATCCTTGTATAAACAAAATTAGTAAGCTCCCAATGTGGACATCCTTCTTTTGTGAAAACCAAGGTCCAACTGTTGTCATTTTTTTGACTGCAAGCCTTTTAGGCCATAGGTCTTCGTCAATGTCAAAAAAAGGTGACACACCCTTTTTCTTAAATATGCATGCTTGGTACAGCATATAAATCACTCTCATTTGGTCTGTGTATAAATTTACCACAGAATAATCATTAAAAGATGGAGGTGCAATATCTTCAGGCTGAATGAACATAAGGTATATGCAGCAAGAGAGTATAATATACATAATGGAACCTGTCTTGAGAGACTACTTCTTATGCCTGTATATAATTTTGGTACACCAGACATGTCTGCATATAACTTCTCCAGTTATGATGGTTAGCTTCCTGTTGATAATCAAACCAGAGATTAAAACCATATTCTCTTTTGAATTTATCAAAACAAATATTGATTATTTAAATGCTGTGTTCATGCACATAGGTCAAAACAATTATAAGCATTGAAATGCAATACTGATAGGCAAGTGTACACGTTTCCAGCAACTTTTACTGGAAACAAAGAAACTTTTTTTGTCATATACTTCTAGCTAACGAAAACATATACATGTACCACAAAATATCAAAATTAGAAAACCCAAAACAGCATATGAAACATATGCCTAAAAAAATTAAAAAAAAACAAAACAAAAAACAAAAAACAGAAAACTGGCCTACTAAAGATATGCAAGATTAATAATCTGCCAGTAAATTTCTTTAATGTAGCTAAATGCTTGGTCAGTATTGAAAGCACTGATCTTTGTATAAACTTTTAGTGGATCGAGAACAGTTCTGTATGATCAGGTTTTTATACGACCGCAAAAATTTTGCGGTCGTATTATGGTATGGCGCTGGCGTTGGCGTCGGCGTCTGTGGACAGCATAACTTTAGTTCTAGTGAACGGATTGTTATCAAATTTTAGTATGATGTTTGTTTGCACAAGCTTAAGCCCGGGTTTTAATTTCGCGTTCCCTGCCCAACCCGTTTTTGAAAAAGAGGCAAAAAAGGGGCCAAAAAGGGGTAAAATTAGGTATTTTCGTGTCTGTGGACAGCATAACTTTGGTTCTAGTGGATGGATTGTTTTCAAATTTTAGTATGATGTTTCTTGGAACATTCTTGAGAAACGTTTTTTTCCTTTAGGTTTTTGCCCCACCCATTTCAGAATTAGGGGCCAAAAAAGGGTTAAATGAGGTGTTTTCACATATTTGACTGTAGAATCTTTATTATTTATTGGATTTTGATGGGGTTTGTTTCAGTGTGCTCCTGAGGAAATTTCCAATCTTGAGTATGCCAACAGATTTCACGTAGCATGTACCGCTCACGAGATAAATGGGGCCCAACAGGGGCAAATCTCAAAAAAAATATTTTTTTTATTTTAAGTCCGATTTTGATGCAGTTTTTTTCAATGGATTCCTTGCGAAAAATTAATAAAGCGCGCAGCTATTAGATTTTTGGAAACTTGTTTTCTTTCCCAGCTATGAGGGGCCGAACGGGGCCAACATTGCGAATTTGCAGATTATGTAGAATTTTTATTTTTCATCGGATTTCAATGAGATTTTTTTCTTTGGATTCCTCTTGATCTAAGCTTTCAGTATTGTGGCAACGGATTTTTTGTAGGTCTTACCGTTTCCGAGCTACAAGGGGTCAAAGGGGCCAAAAATGCAATTTTTCTAAATATGTCAAATCTTTATTTTTCATCAGATTTCGATGGGATTTTTTTCTTTGGATTCCTCATGATCTAAGCTAACAGCAGTTTGTCAACGGATTTTTTGTAGGTCTTACCGTTTCCGAGCTA
>MJUU01040262.1:5719-18658 GCA_002080025.1 Modiolus philippinarum
ATTGCAACTTTAAGTGGTTCATAGAATGACAATGATTCATATAGGAAAGCTCAGACTTCAGTTTTCTTATCTTTGAGTTCTTCTTCTCAATCATCTGTGCCCTTCTAGAATTGGATGAACCATCCCATGACAGATTCTTGAACATTCTGAAATAAATATTAAATTCATTTCAATAAGTCTTCTCATTTTTTCAAATAAAAAATATAACTTTTATATCAAAATTTTCAGTGAAACACATTCATAATTGCTTTTTGCAGGAATGTTTGTCTTTGTAGAGTGTTTTAAAATAATTGTAATGATATGTAAATCAAACAAGTCTCTTAATATGAAGAAAATGGTTAAATGATCAGTTTGCATCAAAACTAGTTCAAACATCTATTATGTTCATTAGGTGCATTATCTCCAATTTTTCGGTTGAGTTTTTGTCTATCGGTTCCTCATTTCCATTCTCTATCATATTGATCACCCTTAAGATATCAATGTTTTTAGAAACAATTTTGAAAGCACTCATGATACATTTTTGTACTGTTTGCTTAACATAATTTTTTTTTAGAAATAAGCAACTGTTTTGTATTTTACTTTTTGTAGGTGTGAATTGGTGTGTAGTTGATGGTTTTCTAATGTATCACCAGTCATCTGATACTTGTGATTCATCAAATTACATATGATCCATGTTCTAACTGTCCAAAAAAATCTTAATAAAAAAGTCAAATTTAGGCATGATTATAATCATTAAGGTGGTACGGGGGTCTAAAAATCTATCAGATAGAATTTTACTGATTTTTTATGATTTACCCTTTGTTATCATACAGCATACAAAAAATAAAATAAAAATAAGGGGTCACCTGCCATATAAGAATGAAATATGAAATGTAAAAATCTGCTATTTTGGTTGAAATAATATGGAAAATTAGCGAATTTTAACAAAATTTTGAATTATTTTAGTTACATCAGATAGAATTTTTTAAAATTTGGTCAATTAATAGCTTATATACTGTCCTTAAATTTCCATGAAAAAAATTTGGGGGTCACCGAACTTATTTTTGAATAAATCTCAAAAACTCATTTTTTCTTCTTATTTCTATACAAATTATCTCCCCTTAATGAAACAGGGGTTAGCTGAAAGGTTCAAAATTTTGCGTGGTTACTTAATAAAAGTGGCATAATTCATCAAATTTAACTATTATAAGACATTGAAAATGGTTTCGGCAATGTTCCCATAGTGAATTCCATATTAAGTCTCATGCGCAAGAATGATGCACAATTTTAAACTCACGTACTACCTTAAAAAGGATGCATATCACATAAATGATAAAGTGATGAAATTATTACTACTACTTTAACTGCTGATCACCAAAGTTTTAAGCTTGCATACTTGTATGATTTCCCCACAGCATATTTTTCACCACAAATAAAGCCATCTACTGAGTGTGGATCTCTGTTAGACATTTCATGGATGCAAATTACAGGCATGGTCATATAAACAATCTTTGTACCTGTGAAATACAAAAACATAAAATAAACAAATTAAAAAAAATTATATGTCATAAAAATCATTCGAATCAATATGTGTAGATTAAGCATGGGTAATTATCTTGCTTCATAAACATATTCAAATAATGCATTGACAATGTGCATATAAAACTTCAACTCATCCTAATACCACTGCACACGTGATGGTTTGAACTGCTTACAAAACTTTATGACTATAAGTTGTTTTCCACCATCTTTCAATAAAGTGAGGGTAAAAAGTCTATCACTGGTGTTTCATCAGACATGTTAATTGCAGTGCTTGTATTTTACTAGTAGGTGGTTGACCTGCAATTGTTTAATATACATTTGTTCTGGCCTTTAGGGATAGCTGTTTACCTGTCAAGCATTCCATATCTCCTTTGACTTATATATACAATCAAACTAAGTATGCATGCATGAACAACATACAATGTTGGTTAAGAAAATTGTATAAATTTTGCCCAACTAGATGATGTGAAAAGGAATTAATTCTTAAGATTTTGGTCTTTTTTCAGCATGGAGCCAGTGTTGTAACCTTATATTTTGATTATACCATGATTATTTCCCAAAACTGTTTCGCCCTGTCAGGGCTCATCAGGCCGCCTTGCAGACGACGACAGTTTTTACCATGATCATTTACATAATGTAAGGGAAGAGAAAATCTATCACTGACTGTTTCATGGGAAACGTAATGGCAGGTGTTCCTGGAAAGACAAATATTTTGCGATATATTAATGTTTCTTTATCCACAAATAATGTTATTCCTATCCTTATAATTCAACGTGGACTTTCTTTTATTTGAATTGCCAAAGTGCTTATGCAAGGAAAACTAGAAGTGTGTTTTTGATACAAAAACGAATGTCTCCCCCGATACATGCATATCTTCCTGGAGATTATTTGTATCTTTATATGTTACCACTGCATTTAAATACCACAAGATATGGTTGAAATCCAATGAAAGATGAGGGAGAAGTAAAGTTCAATATTCTATGGCAAAAAGGAGCATAACTCCCACAAACATTGGCTGATCAATCAGGCCACACAATATGCACAAAAAGGGAAGACGGTTAACAATCCTGTGAAGTTTGGTTGTACTCCGATGACAGATGTGGGAGAATTATCATCCACAAACCTAATTGATCAAAAATTATATGTCAAAAAGGGGCATTACTCCAAAAAAAAATTAGCCCATCAATCTGGCGAGACGATATGCACAGTATTGAATGATGGTCAACAATCCTGTGAAGTTTGGTTGAAAAATGTAGGAGAATTGGCAACCATAAACTTAATTTTGCAAAATTCCAAGTCAAAAAGGGGCATAACTTCCACAAAATTGGCTGATCAATCCAGACAGACAACATGCACAACTAGGCATGAAGGTCAACAAACCTGTGAAGTTTTTTGAAATCAGTCCGATGCAAGATGGGGAGAATTGGTGTCCACAAAGTTAATTTAGCAAAATGCTATTTCAAAAAGGGACATAACTACTAAAAATTGGCGGATCAATCCTGTAAAGTTTGGATGAAATCCGATTAAAGATGTGGGAGAATTGGTGTCCACAAAGTTAGTTCAGCAAAATTCTATGTCAAAAAGGGCTATAACTCCAACAAAAATTGGCCAATCAATCTGGCCAGACAATATGCAGACAACAAACTATCCTGTGAAGTTTGGTTGAAATCCGATGAAAGATGTGGGAGAATTGGCGTCCACAAACTTGGACGGATTGACCTACACAGACAGAAATGACAAAAACAATATGTCTCCCCTTCATTCGAAAAAATATAATTCTGCCTGCAATTCATTACAGTGAGACTACCTACCTACATACTCTGGTATCAGAAGAGGTCTGGAAAACTGTCATAAAATTTTGTTCTATGGTTCCTAGATGTTAACATTCAAAAATGTAAACCACCTCTATTTTCTGTGTTTTTACTGGGGTTTTAAAGTGTAAATCATATGTATTGTCCTTTGTTCTTAGATGAAACCAAAGTGTATTGTCCATGGTTCTTAGATGTAAGCTTAATGTATTGTTCATGGTTCTTAGATGTAAGCTTTAGAATATGTCATTGGTTCTTAAATGTAAGCTATATACATTGTCCATGGTTCTTAGATATAGACTATATGCATTGTCCATGGTTCTAAGATGCAGGCTATATGCATTGTCCATAGTTCTTAGATGTAGACTATATGTATTGTTCGTGGTTCTAACATGTAAGCTATATGTATTGTCCATGGTTCTTAGATGTATGCTATATGTATTGTCCATGGTTTTTAGATGTAGGCTATATGTACTTTTGTTCTTAGATGTAGGCTATGCATTGTCCATGGTTCTTAGATGTAGACTATATGTATTGTTCGTGGTTCTTACATGTAAGCTATATGTATTGTCCATGGTTCTTAGATGTCTGCTATATGTATTGTCCAGGGTTCTTAGATGTAGGCTATATGTATTGTCCATGGTTCTTAGATGTAGGCTATATGTATTGTTCTTAGATGTAGGCTATGCATTGTCCATGGTTCTTAGATGTAGACTATATGTATTGTTCGTGGTTCTTAGATGTAAGGTATATGTATTGTCCATGGTTCTTAGATGTAGACTATATGTATTGTCCATGGTTCTTAGATGTAAGCTATATGTTTTGTCCATGGTTCTTAAATGCAGGCTATATGTATTTTCCATGGTTCTTATATATAGGCTATATATTTATTGTTCTTAGATGTAGGCTAGGCATTGTCCATGGTTCTTAGATGTAGACTATATGTATTGTTTGTGGTTGTTAGATGTAAGGTATATGTATTGTCCATGGTTCTTAGACGTAGACTATATGTATTGTCCATGGTTCTTAGATGTAAGCTATATGTTTTGTCCATGGTTCTTAGATGCAGGCTATATGTATTTTCCATGGTTCTTAGATGTAATCCAGATGGTTACGGATGATTATTTGCGAGATAAATTAAATAGTATCCCTTTATTATGAGAAAACTATCTCGGATTTACACAATAATTTTTCCTAGTAATTATGAGATAAGATATGAGTTTTTGCATCACATAAATCATATCTTATCACATAATAAGAGCTAACTATCACGTAATTACAAGATAATTGTCCCAGAATTATGCAGGGAATTATGTGATGACACAAAATGTACTTTCTCGTAATTATGAGAAATTGCTGCAGTACATGAGATGGTTAGATTGATATTCTCCTTTCCCCCTCTCCTTTATCACTCCCTTCCATCCTTTTCTTGCCTACCAATATCAAGAAATATCTATGACTTCAACTCCCATTTAGGATTACACCTCACCCTTTTTCGTATTAAACAGACTATAAATGTAGATTTTATCGTGGTCTAACCACATACCAGAAATCATAATTGACGATTCAAGTTAATTCCTATGCTTTGTTATTATTCTTTACCATTTTTCTGTATCTTTTTCAAGGAAAGAGATGTTTGCGGCTGAAAAACAAAACAGAAAGTAAAATTCGGATACTCTCTTCCTTATTAATACGTCCAATCCTATTAATGAACCAATCGTGTGATAGATAACAAAAATGACCTACAAATTAGCCAATCAAAGCGTGGTCCATAACGTGGTTCTTAGATCGTAAGACCCACTACTATTATACCTCGAATATCTCCGGCCTTATCATTACTTGTCTTAGTCCAAAGAATTTTGTAAACGATGTCACAGCAACAGCGTGATTTTGAATCATCAACACTTGGCACAATTGAATAGTAATCAACTTTTTATGTCCCTGGAATCTACAATTTTTTTGTTGGGTTTGTTTGGTGGAAAAAAGGGGGGGGGTGGTTGTTTGGGGCCTTACAGTGGTCCCCGTCCTTTAACTGGCTAATCTTTTCACTATTCTAAATCTAACCCTAGAAAACAAACCCTAACCCTTACCAATAACCTAACCGTAACCTTTCCTTAACTAGTCAAAGTAGATACAAAAAAATAACAACCCTAAACTTGTGGGACCGAGTGTTGTTATGAATGTTGTACAGTATCATAAGATAAGATAAGAAAACTTTATTTTAATTCGGCATACATACAACATACAAACACAAGCTCTGGAGAGCTTTTTACCGAATACAAAAACATATATGACATAAAAACAGCATAAAAAGAAATAACAATACATGTACATGTAATTAAATTAATACATCAAGTCAAATCGAAGCATGCAGACAACGCAAATTTAGCACTATTTGGTTTAAAATGAAATACAATAAGAATTATAGCGTTAAAACTTAATAAATACAAACAACATTTTGAAATAATTTCAATTATATTTAGTTATAGCACTAAAATAATAAAAAATTGTTATGCTAAAAGAGTAAGAATTATCTAACTTTTCTAATTAATTTATTATTGACTAATTCAAAATAATCAAAATAAGTTAAAAAATGCAGGAGAAACTAAAACAGTTGAAGCAGAGCAGAAAAACTCTGCTACTCACCTGCTCAGACAAAAACATTAAATAATCATCAAACATCATTTCTTAACATGCTAGTAAGTCGTGATAGTTTTTCTTTCGAGGTATTTTTCTCTGCCTGAAATTGATAGTGTATTTTTGCCAATTTGTAGATTACCCTAAATTTTTATTTTTCATCGGATTTCGATGTTTTTTTCTTTGAATTCCTCTTTAAATAAGCTTTCAGCAGTATGTCAGCGGATTTTGCGTAGCTCTTACTGTTTTAATGCTACAAGGGGTAAAAGGGGCCAAAATTGCAATTTTTCGAAAATTTGAAATCTTTATTTTTCATTGGATTTCGATGGGAATTTCTTCTTTGGATTCCTCTTGATATATAAGCTTTCTGTATATTGTTGACATACCTTTTACAAATATATATATAAGGAATAATAAGAGCTAATTTTTATTTTCCTTAGTTTGTGTGCAGCTAATTACTGGGTCAAGCTCTTTATTGTGTCCATTTCATTACTGTATCATTAGCTCTTTACTGTGTCCTCATTCATTTTGAATTACAATTGTTCAAATTTCAGTGTTTGACATGATGCGGTCGTATCATGCTGCGCTCGGCATAGCCCTTTATTTAGAAATGTTGTTAAACAGGTACAGAGGATTCCAAAAATGACAAGGAAATATTGATTCACAGATCTTGTTTCCATGGTCCATTACATAAATATACCCCTGCAAACAAAGTTTTGGAGTATATATAGGAATCACCCTGTCCGTCTCACATGTTCTAAACGACTCCTTGTATTTTGATGAAATGTTACACAGTTGTAGTACACCATCTGCAGATGTGCATGAAGTAATATGGCTGCTTCAAGAAATTTTGAAGGGGACATAATTCATCTTTGAATATTTTCTTGAAAAAGGGGGAGGGGATGGACCTTGTCAGCACATATACATGTTCTCCTAAACAGCTGCTTGGATTTTGATGAAATATTACACAGTTGTAGTACACCATCTGAAGGTATGCATGAAGTTCTATAGCTTCTGCCAGATATTTTGAAGGGGAGATAATTTGTCTTTGAATTTTTTCTGAAAAAGGGGGGAACAAACCTTGTCAGCGCATGTTCTCATACGGCAGCTTGGATTTTGATAAAATGTTACACAGTTGTATAACACCACCTGAAGATGTGCATGAAGTATAATGGTTTCTGTCTGAAATTTTGAAGGGGAGATAATTTGTCTTTGGATATTTTTCTGGTAAAAGGGGGAGGGACAAACATTCTCAGCACATGTTCTCCTAAACCACCGCATGGACCTTGATGAAATTTAAAATAAGGGTAGTACACCACCTGAAGATTTGCATGAAATTATATGGTTGTTTCCCTAAATTTTGAAGGGGAGATATTTCATCTTTAAATATTTTCTGGAAAAAAGGGGAGGAACCCTGTCAGAGCATGTTCTCATAAATGGCTGCTTTGATTTTGATGAAATGTTACACAGTTGTAGTACACTACCTGAAGATGTGCATGAAGTAATTTGGTTTCTCTCTGAAATTTTGAAGGGGAGATAATTTGTCTTTAAATATTTTCTGGAAAAAGGGGGAAATGATCCTTGTCAGCGCATGTTCTTCTAAACCACTGCCTGGATTTTGATGAAATGTTATATAATTATAGTACAGCACCTGAAGATGTGCATGAAATTATGTGGTTCCTGCCTGAAATTTTGAAGGGGAGATGTATCAATATTTTCTGGAAAAAAGGGGGAGGAACTTGTCAAAGCATGTACTCTTAAAATGGTACTTGGATTTTGATGAAATGTTACACAGTTGTAATACACCACCTGATGATGTTCATGAAGTAATAAGGTTGCCATCCCAAATTTTGAATGGGAGATAATTCGTCTTTGAATATTTTCTGAAGAAAAGGGGGAGGTACATTTGTTTATTATTTTGTCCATACTTGTATTATGTCAACATTTGAACAGTGTCCACAACTGTATTCTGTCCACACACAAGTAAATTTACACTTGCCATATTGATTCAATTAGTAGAGGATATAACTGGCTGCCATTCGGCGACAGCTCTAGTTTAATCTTGATGCCAAATATTCTAATCCTGCTTGTAGTGAAAATAAATAATTTAATTTTGGTTTGAAGAATAAATATTTTGTTGCATAAATGCAAAATATATAATTTGATGTGACATTTGGTGAAAATCAATTATTTGTTCGAGATTTTCTTGAAAATAAATGAATTTTTCAAGCAAAATCGCCCAAGCCCTCCCCTGAATATCAAATGGTCGTCCCTAATAGTTATACACAGCTATACACAGTAAAATTAGATTTTCAACAGAGAATATAGTAAAGATTAGAGAAATTATTTCACCGGTGCCCCGCCTTGGGCTGCATCAGTTCATTGGTCAGTCCCATCATGATCAAGGGTCTTGAAATCACTTACCATTATATATAAAATTTGAAATATTACCTGTAATATGATAAACAGAGTTTGCAATAATAAATGCATACATTTATGTCATAAAACATAAGATTATAATGTATACTAATTACTTAAACATACAAATATCAGTTCTATAATTATAATATAACTAATCCACCATCATGACTATCAATACAAATGTCACAAGTGCCAAACAAAGCAGAGAGGCTAATCGAGCTGTGGAACTTGATACACAATGAGTTTTATCCACTGCATTGGTTGACACAAGTGATATTTTTATTGATATTCATGATAGTCTATTAGTTATACTATAGCTAGACCATTTCATGGTTATTGCAGCCATATTGGATAGGGGGCAAAAAACTGCTATGTTTATAATGATAAACTTTATTTTATTGTTTTACAGTTGGGATGCTGCTTATGATAGAGAGTTAGCTACTTTCAAAGATGTTGGCGATGTTGGAGAAATTTGGTAACTTATGTTCATGTATTTCATTGATGAATTCGATCAAATACATTTTTGTGATTAAATTAACCAGTATACAGATAGAATTTATCATTTTTGTGTCACTTGCTTTAAGCAGAGTCAGCACATAGGATTACTATCAGTCATCTCACTTCTTCCTCGTCCTGCGTCGTTTTTGAATCCACAACTCCTTCAAAGCTGCAAGTTTGATTCCAACCAAACTTGCAGGATATGTTGTTCACCCGGTGTAGTTGTGCAACTAATACTTAGAATTTTTATGCCCCGCCTACGATAGTAGGGAGCATATACTGTTCGAGTGTGTCCATCTGTCCATCTATTTATCCGTCCATCTGTCCATCCATTCGTTTGTCCCAGGTTAGGTTTTCCCTCAGGTTGAAGTTTTTTTTTTCTGTAAAGGATGTATGCTATTATCATGAAACTTTACATAGATACACCTGATACTTAGAATTTGAATTTAACAGATTTAAGAGGTTCAAGTAGCTGAAATATCTTATTTGTTAATCTGGTTTGTTAATCCGCAACTATGAGTCGGATAGAGGTGCACTGAGCTCATTTATTAATTCGGTTTGTTAATCTGTTAGATTCCAACTAAACTTTCAGTGTGATTCAAAGGGTACATCCTTAGCTATTTTCAAATTTTTCTTGTTTATAGAAAAAAAAATGGTGATATGACAACACCTGCATCAAATGCAGTACAATTGCATGCAAAACCAGTTTAAAAGAGGCCTTTAAAATAAACAGAATCTTACAATGCAAGGTTAAAGTAATTCTTGTGAAATGAAAAAACACAAAAAACTGACTTACCAACAGTAATGAAGACTCTTGACCTCAGACAAGGACATATAAATATTGTGGTTGTGGTAGAATTAAACTTTTTGGTGTATTTTTTTTTGTCTGTCCAGGACGTTCTGGACATTTTCTGGTCAATATAGTGCACCAGAACATTGTGGGAGAACACCTGGAACACTGTGCTGTGTGTTCCATCTTTTTAGGTAGTGCAGAGAGAATCTGATATGGCGTCATTTGTTCAGATCCTTTGAGATTGCATTTTTGTTTTGCGAACCAGAACATGATTGATGTCCATTGATTTAAAATGAAGATTGGAAAGAAGAGGAGAACTAAATAGTCACATTTTAAAACTTATGTGAACATCGACAACATTCCTAAATGGTCAAAAATCTTTTTTTACTGATATTTCATATTTACATTCGGAAATAAGATTTTTGATATCTCCATAAACTTGACAAAAAGGGTAAGAGAATATACTCACAATTATAGGCAAAATTTTTAATTGATTTTTATAATCATTTCTTTCATTAAATTTCTGAAATTTGGTCAAATGCCTTGATATTTGTAGGAGACAGTAAAAGTAGGTCAGTTTTGAAATATTCATGTTTATTTTCATGCTTTTTCATTTTCCTTGGCATAGAATAATTACATACACTCTAAGGATTATTAATTTCCACAGAATGTAATTAGTAATTTCAGTGGTCACAGAACAGTTTAACATCAATCATGAAACTGTCTACCATATTTGTTGTGCTGACTGTTCTTTTTTCACTTTATTGACCAGGGGCACAGAGGACGTTCCAGACATGTTCTGGACAGACGAAAAAATATACCCTTTAATGTGGAAGGGGCATATAGATTTACCCTTGCCGATCTGTCCATACTTTCTGATATTAAGTTTTGTGTTAGGTCCATATACAAATGAATGAAAAACCTCTTTTAATATTTTGATAATATTACATCAGTACATGCAACTTGATTTGACTTATCAGATTCACAAACAATTAGGGATCCATGACCTACATTTTATGCTTGAGTGACTTTAGTTCAATTTTGCGTTTAAGTCCATTTCTCAAATCACAATGATGTTGCATTGAGTTAATCACTGTGAAGAGTACTAGCCATATCAGGAATAATTAGGTGTCTTTGACCTACATTAAAAGGTTCAGTGACTTTTGTCGAATTTTTTGTTTTTAGTCCATTTATCAACAACTACACAACATATCACTATAATGTTTTATGAAATTAATCATCTGGGTGAGAGGTATCTAATTCTTGGACCATTGTGTTGGATTTTTCGCTTTCAAATGACATGGTAAATTTTTTTTTACCAAATAATCACCATGTTGAGTACAACATAATTTATAAAAACAGTCATCTGTAATATTTACAAAATAGTCAGCTGTGATAGTAGCTTTTGATTCCCTTTAATGACTGGGAACTAATTTTACGCCTAATTGACTTAAGTTATATATTGTAACAAATTTGTCAGTGGGGTATATGTGTCTTAAAGACACCTTCTCTAGTTTTTTCAGTAATCAACAGTTATACATTCCTGAAATAAGACAGTCCATAATGTAAGATAAAACTTGGAAGACAGATCAGCTACATTTCTTCTAAATTCCCCTCTCTCTACTATACAAATTACAAATTACTTTTAATATTGTTTCAATGCCAAGAAAAACATTCACAACATGAATTATCAAAACATAATTAAGTAGGTTTAAATTTTTGCAGTATCCATGGTAAAGTTGTTTGATTAGGTTTGTATTTGGCTTTTAGAAGGAACTGAAGAGACCAGCACTGAAATACTGGACCACCTGGCTGGTAAATACCCTCTGGATATGACTAATGTACATGTACATCATTACTTGATATGAAAAGCATTATATATTATGGACAAATGGTACAGATCACTTATGGTGAATGAAAGGATATATAATACTGATGTATGATTTACATTTCTTTTTAAAGGTTTGGAGAAGATAGCCAAGAAAGGATATTGGATTGGATTGAAGAGTGTGATGAAATCAAATCAGATGATTCTATTATTGATCTTGGATGTGGCAATGGAATGCTGCTTATAGAACTGGTAATTTTATTTTGATATGTATGCATGTACACATACCATGTAAAATTTCTGTCAAACATAAATACTGTCTATCAATAGACACTAGATGTTGTATCCAATGTGAAAAGATGCAATGAGTAGAAATTATCTATCTGTTTATAATCCAAGCTTGCATATACCAACATTATCAAGTTTGCACTAGTCAAATTAATGCTATTTTGTCTCTCCACAAAGTTGTTGAGCTAGACTTACGGGTAAAGTTTTAGGTGGCAGTGGCATCAACAATTGGAAACTATTGAGAATTAGCAGGCTTATGTTAGTTGTAGGTCCATAGTATTTGTTGTGCAGTTGCATTTGTATGGGGACAACTTAAATCTGATATTTGATATGTAGTTTTATCTTGAGGGGTACATACTGATTCCTTGCCAAGGTGGTGGTCCTGGCCCCTTAGTCATCCATGAACAATCACTTTAAGTTTAGGCAAGCATTATGTACTGCATGAACCAGTAGTCCTACCCACTTGATTTTTGACATGCAGTTGCATCTATGGGAATACATACTGATTCCACGCCCAGATTGGTACCCTGGTCCCTCAGTCATGCATGAAAGATCACATCAAGTTTTTGGGGTTTTTTTTCAAGGTACTTGTAAACACAGTTTAAGACTTCAATTTTATTATAATGACTGCTGCAGTAGATCAACATGAAAATTGAAGCAATGCATGGGCCAGACAGATATATTCCTTCTCCATGGTTTATTAATATCATTTGATAGCTACCTGTATTTTGAATTCAATTTGTACCCTTAAAATGATGGGATTTATAGGCAAACCATTGGAGATTACCATGTTGTAGTTTGGTATTTTTAGTTCGCCTCAACGAAGTTGAGGGGGACTATTGGAGTACTCTCGGCATCCTCGTCCGCGTCCGAGTCTTCGTCCGCGTCCGCATTTGGGTATATATCTTAGTAACTATGCAGTGTAGGGTCATCAAACTTTGCATGCAGATGCATCTTGGGTTAACTCTGACCTATATTTTCCGCTTGAGTGGCTTGCATTCAAATTTACATTTTAGTTCATATCTCATAGTACCATAATCTTACTGTGCATGTGCATGCATCTCTGGTGGTAGGTAGGTCAGCATCCAGGCAAAATAAGGTCACTTTGACCTATATTTTCCGCTTGAGTGACTTACATTCAAGTT
>MJUU01040262.1:18940-41313 GCA_002080025.1 Modiolus philippinarum
AGTTGATATCTCAGTCACTGTACATGGTATGATCATCTAACCTTGCATGTGCATGCATCTCTGATGGTAAGTCATCATCCAGGCAAAATTAAGTCACTTTGACCTATATTTTTCGCTTGAGTGACTTACATTCAAGTTTATGTCTCGAGTTGATATCTCAGTCACTGTACATGGTAGGATCATCTTACCTTGCATGTGCATGCATCTCTGATGGTAGGTCAGCATCCAGGCCAAATTAGGTCACTTTGACCTATATTTTCGGCTCGAGTGACTTACATTCAAGTTTACGTCCCAGTTGATATCTCAGTTACTGTACATGGTAGGATCATCTTACCTTGCATGTGCATGCATTTCTGATGGTAGGTCAGCATCCAGGCAAAATTAGGTCACTTTGACCTCCATTTTCCGCTTGAGTGACTTACATTCAAGTTCATGTCAGGGATCAGATCTCATGTACTGTACATGGTAGGATCATCTTGCATGTGCATGTGCATGCATCTGTGATGGTAGCTCAGCATCTAGACAAAATTAGGTCACTTAAACCTACATTTTACTCATGAATGACTTACATTAATGTATACATCCAAGTTCATGGCTCAGTAACTGTACATTGTTGGTTCAGGTAACCTTGCTAATGCATGCAATTTTGATAGTATGTCGGCATCCAGGCAAAATTTGGTTGCTGCGACAAAGTGCCACAACGAGGCGAACTTTGTAATCGTTGATTACCTATGTTTATAGATTTTATTGTTAAGGGCTTTTCCATTAAAATGCATGTACCAGGGTCGGAAGGCAATTTTCTATTACCCCCACAACCTAAGGTAATGGACAAATATTAGTATAGCAATAAAATACAAAATCTACAAGAACTCCCAGGAATTTTCATTTTCTGCCTTCCGACCCTGGTACATCCTTTTTAATGGAATAGCCCTAATGATTGAGTATGCATTAGTGTGTTAGTAAGTGTTAAAAAACAACATACACATGTAAATGGTGAAACCAGTGTAAAACAATGATGAACTAGAGTCTGCACTATTTTTATTCCAATAGGTCAATTACAATGCATTTTTTGTATTGATGAGACCTTTTGTTGCACATAATTGTTGCCATATTTGGCTGTTCCAATAATTAAATGTACCTATTATGTCACAATCAAAACTGTAAACATTATTTCAGCATCAAAAAGTAGTGTTCTTTGAGCATGATGTCATCAGGCATGGTCCCCACCTGATTCGGTTTCTAGGGGCTCCTGCTACAGAGTTGCTGGGCGCCTCCCCAGTTGGTGGATAGGGAATGCCCTGTCTATTGTGGGGTAGTCAGGTTATAATACGGAAAGCCTGACCTCGAACCATTGTAGCCAAACTGTGTGGAGAAATGCCATGCTCCATGTAGTATAAAGAATCCTTCTTTATTGACTAAAGAGAGCAGAGTCACTGGGACTCGTATAGAAGGATAAATTTCCTGCCCCTACCCATTTCTCCTCTTTTCAAGTGGCAATACCGCCGTGCGCGGTCCCGGCTGAAGAATAGGCCCGCAGCATCCTCTGAGCTTGGAGTATGAGCCATCCTAACAGAGGACCCCGAGGGAACCCGGGGATATAGAAATAGGACCCAGTATCTCCGGCTTGCGGGGTGTGACCCCTCCTAAACGGAGGCTGACCCCGAGGGTCCCGGGATATAGAAATTGGACCCATTCCGTGGTTGTGCGGGATTAATAAATACACAACCCATCTTTCGGATGGGATGTAAACTCAGGTCCACGTGTTGGAAGAAATGCCACGCTTCCTGCACGTTAAAGAACCCTTGTAGTAAGCTCTTTTTGGGGTGGTCCGTAGGTGATCGGCTACAAGGCTAAATTCCACGCCCTTGACTATTTCACCCTACTTTTCCAGTGGCAGTCAGAATTTCCCGTCCCATGGCCATTTCCATACCCCAAAGTGATTATTTATCAACAAACTTGTTCTCGTCTTGATATAGCTGAAATATTGCTGAGTAGACGTTAAACAATATTCAATCAATCAATCAATCAAGTGGCAATAAAAACTTGTTGCCCCGGTTGTCCCTTCCACTTTTGTTTTTTTTTCTTCTCTTACTTATATTTTTTAATTGATTAACTTGTTCTCGTCCTGATATAGCTGAAATATTGCTCATTGGACATTTAACTCTAACTAATCAATCAATCGATCATCAGGCATGATCACTTTTGTCATGACTTCATAATGATAAAATGCCTTTTATGGTGGAAATAATTTGGAACATCCATATGCTACATCTTGGTCTTGTGTTGCTCATATGTTTCTCACATTTATAAATATCTAGTGGTCTCAAAATGTTTTAAGCTGGTCATATTAAAATTTGATGACATGTATTTTATCTGTTGACAGGAGCAGCGAGGCTACACTTGTATAACAGGAATGGATTACTCTGCAGGAGCAGTTGATTTGGCTAAAAGTATAGCAGCAGATAAAGGCATTGAGAACATAACACTAGAGGTCAGATTTAAGGCTGCAGTGCTTTGTTGCACAAATATGTCTTCATAGAAATTCCTTATTTAGGCCATAGTTTTTTTATTAATTGGTTTACGGGAAATTTTTTTTAAAAATTGGGTAGGAAGGACGAAATAAAAATAAAAATAAAACTGCTGAAAAGCTCGTCGACAAAAAAAATAAAAATAAAAGATAAATCGTCGAAATATTTTTTATTTTTAAATTTCTGAACAAATTGCAGTTTAAATGTAACATTTACCATTTTATAAGCTGCAATGAATTTACATCAATTTGTTTTTGTTCATTTATTCCTGAAAACTTGTATGACAACTCCAGTTTGGAGTGTCATCAGTTTCAACTGTATACATTATGTACCATTGTCAACAGTAAGTAAACAACAAGAGCATATACAATGTACGAGATCAAAGGCCTGGATTAAATGCGTTAAAAGTAAGTCCGAGAATGTGAGAATGCTGAAAGACATATGGAATTACTTTGTATATCATAATTAAGTGACATGATGTTAAGAAACTTTTGTTATCATGGTTATAGAGGTTTTGAAATCTAAATTTAACCCACTTTTTTAATATACAAGTAGCAAATGTTTGCAGTGTTTGCCTCTTGAAAGTTTTTGAAAACATTTCCCTTTTAGTGCAACAGTCACTAACATTTTCATTAGCACTATGCCATTAATTGAATTTAATCCTGATATGATGTTGATCAACGCCAAAATCTTGATGTTGTTGCATAAAAAAAGACAAATTTTTGTTGTTCATAGTTTGAAATTATTGTTACCATGCTTTCTGGTAAATTCATGTTTTCTCTTAGATCTTTCAACATGCAGTTTTATTATTCTCTCTACGAAATCATTGGCATCAACTTAGAATACAAATAAAATGTTCACGTTTTGTCTTAATATTGACAGACTAATATTATACCTTGTCACCAAGACATATATCAGGTTGGGAACAAAACCCCATTTGGGGTGTAATACCTCACTTGGGGTATAATACCCCAAACAGGGTATAATTTTACAGTGATAATATCACTTATTTCTGAATTTTGACTTTTTACTCAAAAGGGCAACAGTTTATATCAATAGCAATATTTTTCACAAAATGCACACATTCAAATTTTTAGTTTTCAGAAAGTTATGTGCCCATGTAAAATGCAAATTTCACAGGCCATTCATACTTGCTGCGTTAAATATAGCTACATAATTTCTTTTGAAAAATTGTTGCTATTGATATAAACTGTTGCCCTTTTGAGTAAAAAGTCAAAATTCAGAAATAAGTGATATTATCACTGTAAAATTATACCCTGTTTGGGGTATTATACCCCAAGTGAGGTATTATACCCCAAATGGGGTACTGTCCCCAACCTGATATATGCATCGCCGTCAAGAAGTAGTCTGAAGTATTTTGTTCAGATGTTGATGATTCGTGTGACACTGCTTTTAAAAACACAACAACAAGGACGATTTGAAACACCCAAATATGTTGTACATCTTTGAAAGCAGTCCACTTCTCGATGGTTTTATCATGTATCCATCACGGAGAATAGCCGGCAACAGGTCACCGACTATTTTTAACTTTTAAAACAGAAACAGTCATTGACACGAAGTTGTTAATCTGTTTTCGGACTTTCTTCTCATGCTCTGCTTATTAAGAGTTTGTTACCATTCCATTTGACATTTAAAAAATGTCAAGGAACTTCGCCCGATGAAAAGTATTAGACTGATTCTTTAACCTTGGTACGAGAAGGCAGGGAATCAGTCTAAAAAGAAATTCCGGTTTTCATATTCGTTTTGGTGCATCAAATTCCGACCAGATATGAAGAGATCGTTTTGTATTTTGTCATCTTCTCTGTGCCCAAATGAATATAATCTTTATAAAACAGATGAAAATATTATTTTTTGGAATCATTTTGGGTGGGAGTCGGACGGAAAAAATAAAAATAAAAGACCATTTTGAAATTTTATTTTTATTTTGAAAACAGCAAAATTAGGGTCGGCGGTCCCGTAAACCAACTAATAAAAAAACTCTGGCCTTATTGCATTATTGTGTCACTGGATGCTGCCAATTTGTCCTAAAAATTTTCTTTCTTTAAACAATTAATCAAATCACTTCAGATGTATTTGATCAGTTCGTTAGAATTTTCCTCCTATAAAGGCAACTTGCTAAGGTTACATTTGAATACATCATTTGGTGTTTTAGTAAGGTGAACAATTTACCTATATAGATTAGATATTAATCCTATCAATTGCAATATGTTTATGGGGAAAGTCGGAGTTTATCCACAGAAAGGCAACATGTAATTTTGGACATTCACATGGATATACAATGTAGTTTCATATTCTCTGTATTCTTTATCTTTATGGAGGGGATAAAGGGCTCATATCAGAAATTAAAGCTGTATCCCTTACTAAAGCCTTTAATAGCAATAAAATCTCCTTTAGGTGCTAAAATATTCTTTTGAAGGGTGTTTTAAATCATGTTTTTGCAACCACAGAGATAATGTCTCATATTCCCTGTCATGTTATTTTGTCCATTTGCAGACTTAGCCATGAAACTTTAATCTATAAGAATCTTAGTTCTTTTTATTTGATAAGCAATAATTTTTGATAATTACATGTTTGTAATGAATCTAATGATACTGCATAGTTGTCATTGACATCATATCCAATGGACCACTTTTGTTCCAGTTATTCAACCTATGAAAATATTACACAAATTGTCAATGTTCCTTGACATCAAAGGATCGTTTCGGTATAGTTCCCACACCCAGTTTTAATAAAAGTGTTTTCATCCCATCTGTTTATACATTTATATGGAATGTTAACATATATTACATTTAGATTGTAATATACCATGATACCATGATATTTTTGACAATTCTGTTTAGTAATTTTGTTATAACCTCCATTTACAGGTTGCTGACCTGATTTGTGACGATGCCAACACAAAGTTTACATGTCTAAGTAGAACATACAAAGTATGTGTAGATAAGGGTACATATGATGCTATTAGTCTGATACCGACTGACGAAGCCTCAGCCAGACAATCCTACCTCAAAACACTGAAGAACTTAATGACAGAGGAAAGCTTCTTCATCATAACATCCTGTAACTGGACACATGATCAGCTGGAAGACTTCTTTGGGTCAGGTGAGATATTATTGAAAGAGCTTTGAATTAAAATATCTGGACATCAACATTTTATTTTTTGTACGTTTGAACTTTGATGGTTTGAACTGCAATAGGGTCTGTAAGTCTCGTCATGTGACTCCCGAAAATTCACGATAAGATTGCAATTTAAAAACGTTTCCCGCCAAAAAATGACGTCTTAGGATTATGACGTTCAAGGTTTTGTTTAAAACGTCACATATGCATGTTAAAAAAGTAACTTCCGGGTACAATTTATGTGCCCAGAAGTTTCAAAATTGGACAAGACTCACAGAGCCTATGGATAGAACACCTTGGATGTATTTATCTTTTTGTCTAAGTTTTAACATAGTTTGACCTCCTTAGTTTGAACACCCCTATAGCTCAAACTGTTTTTTTAACCAGTCCATTGGGAGTTCGAACCATCAAAGTGTAACTGTACCTTCAAAGAGATTTTTATTTATTTTTCAAGATGTAATTTATTTAGGAAAATATAAATATTCTAGTTACAATATCAGAGATATTTATGTCAGACATACAGATCCACAAACTCAAAAGGTTCGTCAGTCCAAGCGAAATTTTTATCAGCTTATAGTATCATAGCAATGACAGATTCCTAAAATTTGTGTTGGATTGAGATTGTAACAAATCTTGCATATTTTTTTTCCTGCAAAAACCTAGAAGGCTAGGACTTACACTTTTCAATAACTATTTAATACAAACTTGTGACACTAGATAGAGGTGCATGTCCCAATTGTAAACTACGTAATGGTTATTTCCCCTTAGTTCAGTTAACAATTTTGGATATTCTCTGATTCTATGAGTCACAACTGTTTTATTATACTTAACAACTATGAGTTCAGATTTTAAATTTTCAAGAAGAGTTATATACAAAATATCAAATTGGAAAAAAAGTATTGAGTTTATAGTAGGTTGTTTGAGGACCTTTTACAATAAGGCCACTTTGTGGCCTATCATTTTGTTGAATTACAAGGTTTCAAAGTTTGAAGTAACAAAGATAAAATAAAAAAAACTATCAAACTAGAAGTTTGTTATTGATCATGCTACATAAATGTCTAAAGGGCTAAACTTGGACAATTCAGTTTGGTGCAAAAATATGTTTTTGTCAATTTTAAGTAAAGAAACTGTTGGGCACATCCATTTTCAGTCAGGATATTTTTATTAGACTTTGTGTATAATGTGAAAATCTATAAATAAGACCAATATATGAAAATTGAGCTCTCATATGCCTGATATTTCCAGGATCAAAATGTGGCTAGAAATGCATTTTCAAAGATATTCCCTAAAATTCAAAATTTGGACAGATTTACAACATAATTTTTGCAGCTTATGGCATTAGCTACAAAAATTAGTACTTGATTACATTAAAATATTCATTCAGGCAGTTTCAATTGCTGATTTAAGATATTTATTTTGGGGTTTTGATTGGGGTTTGGGGTTTATGATTTGCATATACAAATGTATTATTATTGTCATGTGACTTTATTTTATATAGTAAAATTGAGTCTTTATTATGTGGGGTATATTAATAATAAATAGGGTCTGAAATTCTCGTTTTACTTTCACTTTTGAAATCTGGATGTCTAATATGTAATGCACTAAAATTGTCATCCGACTTTCTCACTTCCAGGACAAACTTCATTTGACCTTACTAAGAAAATGCGTTATTTTGTTTAAATTCAGTCTTGGTTAAGGTTATGAAGTGTATAATTCTTGGAGAGTAAAATATTCTGGTTTTAAGAAAATGAATCCCGTGCTAAATTTGAGCTGTGAAACAAAAATCCAACAATTTCTTATATTATTACATAGGCAAATGGTACCCAGTAACAACATTTCACGTATATTCTTGGAGGTCACATGACAAGACTTACAGAGCCTATTAGATTTATATACTTTTCTCTGTTTTTTTTTTTTTACAGATTTCCAGTTATTTGACAAGATAAAGACACCCAGCTTCATGTTTGGTGGACAAGTTGGAAATACAGTGACTTCATTGATATTTAAACTTAAATAAAAATATATTTTTTTAATTGTCATTCATGCAAAAGCCACTATTGTGTGCTGTAAAATGCCAACAGTGCTTGCACTTTTCTTAAACATGTCAACTTTGAGTACACTTGGTGCCTGTCCTTTATCTGCAAGTCAATCTACTGTTTTGTATGGATGTGGCCAAATTAACTAAATTCCCTGTCTTATACTTCGTCAAGACCTTGCCCATTTGATTTCACTTAAATATACAGTCAAACCTGTATTAAAGTCCACCTCTATAAAGCAGGCACCTGTCCATAGTTGGCAGTCTGGGGTCCCCCGATTTGATTTCCTATATAAATACCCTCTTTAAGACAGGCACTGCTCAAGGCGGGCAGTGGGCACTACTTTTAGGTCCGAATTGGCCTTTAAACTGTATATAATTTGCAGGGCAAAATAATAACTTGGGAAAGAAATGGTGAATATACATATAAGTTATCTTTAACCCTGAAAAATCCATGGTAAAACTTGAAAATTCATAATTTTTAACCCTCAAAACATAATTGCAAAACAAATTATTATGAAAATGACATTATACTACATTGTAAATATTAGAATCATATTTGTGAATTTTATTTCCCTGCAAAAAATTAACCTCTATATAAAGGGCATCTGTATATAAGGGGCAGTATACTCCCTCTGGTGCCCATTATAGACAGGTTTTACTGTATATAGAAATGTTCATAGTTATTCTGTTTTCTCTCGTGATGTGTTTTAGCTTGGACAGATATACAGAGCAGGCCGATGTGTCTGCACACCTTAGGCTATTTCATTAGATTTACAAAGTTTTAAACTAGACAACTTATATGCAAATATTTGCCTTGAATCTTTGAGTATAACACTTTGAAAAATTCAATTGAGCCCTAGGAAAATTGTTCTGTACTATGTGATATGGGGTCCTGAACACAGGTTGACCCACTTTTGTGTAAACAGTGTTTCGGCCGTCGTGTCCGCGCATGACCTAGAAAACCCAGCATATGAATGTTAAAACGAAATATTTTTCAAAACAAAACATTGATAAAGGAAACTTATTATTTCATTGATATATAAATGATGCCAATTTGTATTGAGATTGCACAAAATACTTGAAAAGGGTCTTCGGAACACAAGTATGGTTAATCAGATTAGCTGTTTTTAGCCTTATGAAGTAAATTATCTATTTTTCTGCAAAATTTTGTAATTTCTTTTCCTTTCTTCTAACATTAGAATTTAAAGTTGTAAACTTATTGACACAATGTTTTGTGTTTGCAAAAATTGACTTTAACATCTAACAGTTGGTGGTGGGTGGAAACACTGGATGTTGAACACAATGTGAATCATTAAAGAGTTTTGAGGTTGTATTCGGATATACATAAGTGATATGAATTTTCCTGCTATTTTATTGGTCAACCTTATGGTGTACTATTATGCCACCCACAAACAAATTTTTGGAGGTATATAGGAATCACCCTGTCAGTCAATCTTTCTGTCCGTCCATGTACCTTGTCAGCACATGTTATTCTAAATGGCTGCATGGATTTTGATGAAATGTTACACAATTGTAGTACACCACTTGAAGATGTGCATGAAGTAATATGGTTGCTGCCAGAAATTTTGAAGGGAGATGATTCGTCTTTAAATATTATCTGGAAAAAAGGGTAAGCAAACCTTGTTAGCATATGTCATTTTAAACAGGTGCTTGGGTTATGAAATTTTACACAATTTTAGTACATCACCTGAAGATGTGCATGTCCTCTTAAACAGGTGCTTGGATTTTGATGAAATGTTACACAGTTGTAGTATGCCACCTAGAGATGTGCATGACGTAATATGGTTGCTGTCTGAAATTTTGAAGGGGAGATAATGTGTCTCTGAATATTTTCTGGAAATAAACTGTAGACACAGGATATGTCTTGCCTGTTCCATGCATTGCTTGAACCTGCACATTGATGTACAGCAGCACCCATTGTATTGAAATGTAAGTCTTAAACTGTGCATTACCTGCTTGTTAAAATCTTGATGTGATAGTTCATGCATGACTGAGGGATCAAGACCAACATTTGAATGTTCAATGGGTACATATTCACCAAGACGCAACTGCATGTCAAATACAAGTGGCTAGGAGGAACAGAAATAAACAATTCAAAATTAATATTCAGTCGAGGTTGACTGCAGGGGTATAGGCATAAAACGCCATTGACACTAATCTGCACTGATGCTAATGCAACTGCATAGCAAATATCAATGGCTACAAGGTGTGGTTGATGTTAAAAAAACTTAAAACATTTTATACAGAGTAAAGAATTTAAAGTCAGTGGAGTATGTCTGCAGGGGCATACTTATAAAATGCCACTGAAATTGATCTGTACTGATGATGATGCAACTGCATACCAAATATCAATGGACTACCATTACTGGTTGATGTTAAACAGAAGCAAGAAAAAATTAAACATTTGATAATGTTTATAAAAAGAGCAATATTCCAAAGTCATTAGAGCATGACTCTGGGGGCATGGTCAATAAAAGCGTATGCAAATGGACAACCATCAGTGGTTGATGTTTAACAGATGCAAGAAAAAAACTTAAACATTTGATAAAAAGTGAAAAATTTCATCAAAGTCGGTGAAACATGACTGCAGAGGTATAGATGTTAAAGGCCACTAAAACTGATCTTCATTTATGCTAAAGCAACTGCATATAAAATATCAATTGGCTACCATGAGTGGTTGATGTTAAAATTTAAAAAAAAAAACTTCTTTCATTCGACTTTCATCAAAGGTTTGACGAAAAGGGGAGGTATATCATTGCATCCATATTTGTATTGTATCAACACTTGTATTGTGTCAAGACACTATATTTGCACTTGCAATTTGATTCAGGGTTCAGTGCATGTTTAATGAGCAGAAAAAATGACTAGAGCTGCCACCGAGCAAAATGTGTGTGATACGTAGGCACCTGAATGTTGTATAATAGAAGCTTGTGGAAATATCACATAGAAGACAAAAAAATACCATTGACTCAAGAGCTAACATTGTTAGTTAGGCTACAAGTAGAAATCTATTATATGATGTGGCTTACCCTTACCTTATAATAGCTTTCTACTTATAGCATAACTCATGATGTTAGCTCTTTAGCCGATGATAATTTATAATAGAACCTAGCAGCTTGTTTGCTTTAGACAGTTTATGATGTAGTGGCATTACAGTTATACTGGTTTCAGGTGTTGTCACATTACAGTCATACTGGTTTCAGGTGTTTTCACATTACAGTCATACTGGTCTCAGGTGTTGTCACATTACAGCTATACAGGTTTCATGTGTTGTCACAAAACAGTTATACAGGTTTCAGGTGTTGTCACAAAACAGTTATACAGGTTTCAGGTGTTGTCACATTACAGTTGTACAGGTTTAAGGTGTTGTCACATAACAGTTATACTGGTTTCAGGTGTTGTCATATTACAGTTAAACATATTTCAGGTGTTGTCACATAACAGTTATACTGGTTTCAGGTGTTTTCACATTACCATTATACAGGTTTCAGGTGTTGTCACAAAACAGTTATTTTAGGTTCCAGGTGTTGTCACATTATAGTTATACTGGTGTCAGGTGTTGTCACATTACAGTTATACTGGATTTAGGTGTTGTCACAAAACAGTTATACAGGTTTCAGGTGGTGTCACATTACAGTTATACATGTTTCAGGTGTTGTCACATTACAGTTATACAGGTTTCAGGTGTTGTCACATTACAGTTATACTGGTTTTAGGTGTTGTCACAAAACAGTTATACAGGTTTCAGGTGTTGTCACATTACAGTTATACAAGTTTCAGGTGTTGTCACATTACAGTTATACTGGTTTCAGGTGTTGTCACATAACAGTTATACAGGTGTCAGGTGATGTCACATTACAGTTATACAGGTGTCAGGTGACGTCATATTACAGTTAAAAAAGTTTTCAGGTGTTATCACATTACAATTATACAGGTTTCAGGTCTTGTCACATTACAGTGATACAGAATTCAGTTGTTGTCACATAACAGTTATACAGGTTGCAGGTGTTGTCACATTACAGTTATACAGGTTTCAGGTGATGTCACATTACAGCTATAAAGGTTTCAGGTGATGTCATATTACAGTTATACAGGTTCAGATGTTGTCACATTACAGTTATACAGATGTCAGGTGCTGTCACATTACAGTTATACAAGTGTCAGGTGTTGTCAAATTACAGCTATACAGGTTTCAGATTATGTCACATTACAGCTAAAAAGGTTTCAGGTGTTATCATATTACAGTTATACTGGTGTCAGGTGTTGTCTTATTACAGTTATATTACATTACACTTATACTGGTGTCAGGTGTTGTCACATTACAGTTATACTGGTGTCAGGTGTTGTCACATTACAGTTATACTGGTGTCAGGTGTTGTCATATTACATTTATACTGTTTTCAGGTGTTGTCAGATTACAGTTATACTGGTTTCATGTGATGTCACAAAACAGTTATACAGGTGTCAGGTGATGTCACATTACAGTTATACAGGTGTCAGGTGATGTCATATTACAGTTATACATATGTTGTCACACGACAGTTATACAGATTTCAGGTCTTGTCACATTATAGCTATACAGGTTTCAGGTGTTGTCACATTACAGCTATAAAGGTTTCAGGTGTTGTCACATTACAGTTATACAGGTGTCAGGCGAAGTCACATAATAGTTATACAGGTTTCAGGTGTTGTCACATTACAGTTATAAAGGTATCAGGTGTTGTTACATTACAGTTATACAGATTTCAGATGTTGTCACATAACAGTTATAGATATTTCAGGTGTTGCCACATTACAGCCATAAAAGTTTCAGGTATTGTCACATTACAGTTGTACAGATTTCAGATGTTGTCACATTACAGTTATACAGGTTTCAGGGGTCGTCACATTATAGTTATATAGGTTTCAGGTGTTGTCACATTACCGTTATACAGGTTTCATGTGTTGTCACACGACAGTTATACAGATTTCAGGTGTTGTCACATTATAGCTATACAGGTTCCAGGTGATGTCACATTTACGCTATAAAGGTTTCAGGTGTTGTCACATTACAGATATACAGGTGTCAGGCGATGTCACATTATATTTATACAGGTTTCAGGTGTTGTCACTTTACAGTTGTACTGGTTTCAGATGTTGTCACATTACAGTTATACAGGTTTCATGTGTTGTCACAAAACAGTTATACAGGTTTCAGGTGTTGTCACATTACAGTTGTACAGGTTTCAGGTGTTGTCACATTGCAGTTATACTGGTTTCAGGTGTTGTCACATTACAGATATACTGGTTTCAGGTGTTGTCACATTACAGTAATACAGATTTCAGGTGTTCTCATATAGCAGTTATACTGGTTTCAGGTGTTTTCACATTACCCTTATACAGGTTTCAGGTGTTCTCACAAAACAGTTATACAGGTTCCAGGTGTTGTCACATTACAGTTATACTGCTATCAGGGGTTGTCACATTACAGTTATACTGGTTTTAGGTGTTGTCACATAACAGTTATAAAGATTTCAGGTGTTGCCACATTACACCTATAAAGGTATCAGGTGTTATCACATTCAAGTTATAATGGTTTCAGGTGTTGTCACATTACAGCTATACAGGTCTCAGGTGTTGTCACTGATAGCTATACAGGTTTCAGGTGTTGTCACATTATAGCTATAAAGGTTTCAGGTGATGTCACATTATAGCTATACGGTTTTGAGGTGTTGTCACATTACAGTTATACTGGTTACAGTGTTGTCACATAACAGTTATACTGGTTTGAGGTGTTGTCACATTACAGTTATACAGGTTTCAGGTGTTGTCACATTACAGTTATACTGGGTTCAGGTGTTGTCACATTACAGTTCTACTAGTTTCAGGTGTTGTCACTTTACAATCATACAGGTTTCAGGTGTTGTCACATTACATTTATACTGGTTTCAGGTGTTTTCACATTACAGTTAAACAGATTTCAGGTGATGTCACATTACAGTTTTACAGTTTTCAGGTGTTGTCACATTACAGCTATAAAGATTTCAGTTGATGTCATATTACAGTTATACAGGTTTCAGGTGTTGTCACATTACAGTTATACAGATGTTAGGTGTTGTCCCATAAAAGTTATACAGGTTTCAGGTGTTGTCCCATTACAGTTATACAGATTTCAGGTGTTGTCACATTACATTTATACAGGTGTCAGGTGATTTTACATTACAGCTATGCCGCTTTAGGTGTTGTCACATGACAGCTTTAAAGGTTTCAGGTGTTGTCACATGACAGATTAAAAGGTTTCAGGTGTTGTCACATAACAGTATACTGGTTTAAGGTGTTGTCACATTACAGTTATACAGATTTCAGGTGTTGTCACATTACAGTTATACTGGTTTCCGGTGTTGTCACATAACAGTTATACAGGTTTCAGGTGTTGTCACATTATATTTATACAGGTGTCAAATGATATCACATAACAGATGTACTGGTGTAAGGTGTTGTCACATTACAGCTATAAAGGTTTCATGTGTTGTCACATTACAGTTATATAGGTTTCAGGTGTTGTCACATTACCGTTATACAGGTTTCATGTGTTGTCACAAAACAGTTATACAGGTTTCAGGTGTTGTAAACTTTACAGTTGTACAGATGTGTTGTCACACTACAGTTATACAGATTTCAGGTGTTCTCACATAGCAGTTATACTGGTTTCAGGTGTTTTCACATTACCGTTATACAGGTTTCAGTTGTTGTCACAAAACAGCTAGAAAGGTTTCAGATTATGTCACATTACAGCAATTAAGGTTTCAGGTGTTATCATATTACAGTTATACTGGTGTCATGTGGTGTTGTCACTTTACAGTTGTACAGGTTTCAGGTGTTTTCACATTACAGTTATACATGTTTCAGGTGTTGTCACATTTCAATTATACAGGTTTCATGTGTTGTCACAAAAAATAGTTAAACAGGTTTCAGGTGTTGTCACATTACAGTTGTACAGGTTTCAGGTGTTGTCACAGTACAGTTATACAGGTTTAAGGGGTTGTCACATAACAGTTGTACAGGTGTCAGGTGATGTCATATTACAGTTATACAGGTGTCAGGTGATGTCATGTTAGAGTTATACAGTTTTCAGGTGTTGAAACATTACAGTTATACTGCTGTCAGGTTTTGTCACATTACAGTTATACTGGTTTCAGGTGTTGTCAGATTACAGATATACTGGTTTCATGTGATGTCACAAAACGGTTATACAGGTTTCAGATTATGTCACATTACAGCTATAAGGGTTTCAGGTATTGTCACATTACAGTTATGCAGGTTCCAGGTGATGTCACATTAAAGTTATAATGGTTTCAGGTGTTGTCACTTTACAGTTGTACAGGTTTCAGATGTTATCATATTACAGTTATACAGTTGTCAGGTGTTGTCACATCACCGGTATACAGGTTTCATGTGTTGTCACATTACAGTGATACTGGTTTCAGGTGTTGTCACATAACAGTTATACTGGTTTCAGGTGTTTTCACATTACCATTATACAGGTTTCAGGTGTTGTCACAAAACAGTTATTTTAGGTTCCAGGTGTTGTCACATTATAGTTATACTGGTGTCAGGTGTTGTCACATTACAGTTATACTGGATTTAGGTGTTGTCACAAAACAGTTAAACAGGTTTCAGGTGTTGTCACATTACAGTTATACATGTTTCAGGTGTTGTCACATTACAGTTATACAGGTTTCAGGTGTTGTCACATTACAGTTATACTGGTTTTAGGTGTTGCCACAAAACAGTTATACAGGTTTCAGGTGTTGTCACATTACAGTTATACAAGTTTCAGGTGTTGTCACATTACAGTTATACTGGTTTCAGGTGTTGTCACATAACAGTTATACAGGTGTCAGGTGATGTCACATTACAGATATACAGGTGTCAGGTGATGTCATATTACAGTTAAAAAAGTTTTCAGGTGTTATCACATTACAATTATACAGGTTTCAGGTCTTGTCACATTACAGTGATACAGAATTCAGTTGTTGTCCCATAACAGTTATACAGGTTGCAGGTGTTGTCACGTTACAGTTATACAGGTTTCAGGTGATGTCACATTACAGCTATAAAGGTTTCAGGTGATGTCATATTACAGTTATACAGGTTCAGATGTTGTCACAATACAGTTATACAGATGTCAGGTGCTGTCACATTACAGTTATACAAGTGTCATGTGTTGTCAAATTCAGCTATACAGGTTTCAGATTATGTCCATTACAGCTAAAAAGGTTTCAGGTGTTATCATATTACAGTTATACTGGTGTCAGGTGTTGTCTTATTACAGTTATATCACATTACAGTTATACTGGTGTCAGGTGTTGTCACATTACAGTTATACTGGTGTCAGGTGTTGCCATATTACATTTATACTGTTTTCAGGTGCTGTCAGATTACAGTTATACTGGTTTCATGTGATGTCACATAACAGTTATACAGGTGTCAGGTGATGTCACATTACAGTTATACAGGTGTCAGGTGATGTCATATTACAGTTATACATGTGTTGTCACACGACAGTTATACAGATTTTAGGTCTTGTCACATTATAGCTATACAGGTTTCAGGTGTTGTCACATTACAGCTATAAAGGTTTCAGGTGTTGTCACATTACAGTTATACAGGTTCAAGGTGATGTCACATTACAGTTATAATGGTTTCAGGTGTTGTCACATAACAGTTATACAGGTGTCAGGCGATGTCACATTACAGCTATAAGGGTTTCAGGTGTTGTCACATACAGTTATACAGGTGTCAGGCGAAGTCACATAATAGTTATACTGGTTTCAGGTGTTGTCACATTACAGTTATAAAGGTATCAGGTGTTGTCACTTTACAGTTATACAGATTTCAAATGTTGTCACATAACAGTTATAGATATTTCAGGTGTTGCCACATTACAGCCATAAAGGTTTCAGGTATTGTCACATTACAGTTGTACAGATTTCAGGTGTTGTCACATTACAGTTATACAAGTTTCAGGGGTCATCACATTATAGTTATATAGGTTTCAGGTGTTGTCACATTACCGTTATACAGGTTTCATGTGTTGTCACACGACAGTTATACAGATTTCAGGTGTTGTCACATTACAGATATACTGGTTTCAGGTGTTGTCACATTACAGTAATACAGGTTTCAGGTGTTGTCACATTACAGTTATACTGGTTTCAGGTGTTGTCACATTACAGAAATACTGGTTTCAGGTGTTGTCACATTACCCTTATACAGGTTTCAGGTGTTCTCACAAAACAGTTATACAGGTTCCAGGTGTTGTCACATTACAGTTATACTGCTGTCAGGTGTTATCACATTACAGTTATACTGCTATCAGGGGTTGTCACATTACAGTTATACTGGTTTCAGGTGTTGTCACATTACAGTTATACTGGTTTTAGGTGTTGTCACATAACAGTTATAAAGATTTCAGGTGTTGCCACATTACAGCTAAAAAGGTATCAGGTGTTATCACATTAAAGTTATACTGGTTTTAGGTGTTGTCACATTACAGCTATACAGGTCTCAGGTGTTGTCACTGATAGCTATAAAGGTTTCAGGTGTTGTCACATTATAGCTATAAAGGTTTCAGGTGATGTCTCATTATAGCTATACGGTTTTGAGGTGTTGTCACATTACAGTTATACTGGTTTGAGGTGTTGTCACATTACAGTAATACAGGTTTCAGGTGTTGTCACATTACAGTTATACTGGGTTCAGGTGTTGTCACATTACAGTTCTACTAGTTTCAGGTGTTGTCACATTACATTTATACTGGTTTCAGGTTTTTTCACATTACAGTTAAACAGATTTCAGGTGTTGTCACATTACAGCTATAAAGATTTCAGTTGATGTCATATTATAGTTATACAGGTTTCAGGTTTTGTCACATTACAGTAATACAGATGTTAGGTGTTGTCCCATAAAAGTTATACAGGTTTCAGGTGTTGTCCCATTACAGTTATACAGATTTCAGGTGTTGTCACATTACAGTTATACAGGTGTCAGGTGATTCTACATTACAGTTATGCCGCTTTAGGTGTTGTCACATGACAGCTTTAAAGGTTTCAGGTGTTGTCACATGACAGATTAAAAGGTTTCAGGTGTTGTCACATAACAGTTATACTGGTTTAAGGTGTTGTCACATTACAGTTATACAGATTTCAGGTGTTGTCACATTACAGTTATACTGGTTTCCGGTGTTGTCACCTAACAGTTATACAGGTTTCAGGTGTTGTCACATTATATTTATACAGGTGTCAGATGATATCACATAACAGATGTACTGGTGTAAGGTGTTGTCACATTACAGCTATAAAGGTTTCATTTGTTGTCACATTACAGTTATATAGGTTTCAGGTGTTGTCACATTACCGTTATACAGGTTTCATGTGTTGTCACAAAACAGTTATACAGGTTTCAGGTGTTGTAAACTTTACAGTTGTATAGATGTGTTGTCACACTACAGTTATACAGATTTCAGGTGTTCTCACATAGCAGTTATACTGGTTTCAGGTGTTTTCACATTACCGTTATACAGGTTTCAGTTGTTGTCACAAAACAACTAGAAGGTTTCAGATTATGACACATTACAGCAATTAAGGTTTCAGGTGTTATCATATTACAGTTATACTGGTGTCATGTGGTGTTGTCACTTTACAGTTGCACAGGTTTCAGGTGTTTTCACATTACAGTTATACATGTTTCAGGTGTTGTCACATTTCAATTATACAGGGTTCATGTGTTGTCACAAAAAATAGTTAAACAGGTTTCAGGTGTTGTCACCTTACAGTTGTACAGGTTTCAGGTGTTGTCACATTACAGTTATACTGGTTTCAGGTGTTGCCATATTACAGTAATACATATTTCATGTGTTCTCACATAGCAGGTATACTGGTTTCAGTTGTTTTCAAAATTACCGTTATACAGGTGTCAGGTGCTGTCACAAATCAGTTATACAGGTTCCAGGTGTTGAAACATTACAGTTATACTGCTGTCAGGTGTTGTCACATTACAATTATACTGGTTTCAGGTGTTGTCACATTACAGTTATACTTGTTTTAGGTGTTGTCACATTACAGTTTTACAGGTTTCATGTGTTGTCACATAACAGTTATACAGGTTTCAGGTGTTGTCACAGTACAGTTATACTGGTTTCAGGTGTTGTCACATAACAGTTATACAGGTGTCAGGTGATGTCACATTACAGTTATACAGGTGTCAGGTGATGTCATATTACAGTTAAAAAAGTTTTCAGGTGTTATCACATGTCAATTATACAGGTTTCAGGTCTTGTCGCATTACAGTGATACAGAATTCAGTTGTTGTCACATAACAGTTATACAGGTTGCAGGTGTTGTCACATTACAGTTATACAGGTTTCAAGTGATGTCACATTACAGCTATAAAGGTTTCAGGTGATGTCATATTTCAGTTATACAGGTTCAGATGTTGTCACATTACAGTTATACAGATGTCAGTTGCTGTCACATTACAGTTATACAAGTGTCAGGTGTTGTCAAATTCAGCTATACAGGTTTCAGATTATGTCCATTACAGCTAAAAAGGTTTCAGGTGTTATCATATTACAGTTATACTGGTGTCAGGTGTTGTCTTATTACAGTTATATCACATTACAGTTATACTGGTGTCAGGTGTTGTCACATTACAGTTATACTGGTGTCAGGTGTTGTCATATTACATTTATACTGTTTTCCGGTGTTGTCAGATTACAGTTATACTGGTTTCATGTGATGTCACAAAACAGTTATACAGGTGTCAGGTGATGTCACATTACAGTTATACAGGTGTCAGGTGATGTCATATTACAGTTATACATGTGTTGTCACACGACAGTTATACAGATTTCAGGTCTTGTCACATTATAGCTATACAGGTTTCAGGTGTTGTCACATTACAGCTATAAAGGTTTCAGGTGTTCTCACATTACAGTTATACAGGTTCAAGGTGATGTCACATTACAGTTATAATGGTTTCAGTTGTTGTCACATAACAGTTTACAGGTGTCAGGCGATGTCACATTACAGCTATAAAGGTTTCAGGTGTTGTCACATTACAGTTATACAGGTGTCAGGCGAAGTCACATAATAGTTATACAGGTTTCAGGTGTTGTCACATTACAGTTTTAAAGGTATCAGGTGTTGTCGCATTACAGTTATACAGATTTCAGATGTTGTCACATAACAGTTATAGATATTTAAGGTGTTGCCACATTACAGCCATAAAGGTTTCAGGTATTGTCACATTACAGTTGTACAGATTTCAGGTGTTGTCACATTACAGTTATACAGGTTTCAGGGGTCGTCACACGACAGTTATACAGATTTCAGGTGTTGTCACATTATAGCTATACAGGTTCCAGGTGATGTCACATTTACGCTATAAAGGTTTGAGGTGTTGTCACATTACAGATATACAGGTGTCAGGCGATGTCACATTATAGTTATACAGGTTTCAGGTGTTGTCACTTTACAGTTCTACTGGTTTCAGATGTTCTCACAATACAGTTATACAGGTTTCATGTGTTGTCACAAAACAGTTATACAGGTTTCAGGTGTTGTCACATTACAGTTGTACAGGTTTCAGGTGTTGTCACATTAGAGTTATACTGGTTTCAGGTGTTGTCACATTACAGATATACTGGTTTCAGATGTTGTCACATTACAGTAATAGAGATTTTAGGTGTTCTCGCATAGCAGTTATACTGGTTTCAGGTGTTTTCGCATTACCCTTATACAGGTTTCATTTGTTCTCACAAAACAGTTATACAGGTTCCAGGTGTTGTCACATTACAGTTATACTGCTGTCAGGTGTTGTCACATTACAGTTATACTGCTATCAGGGGTTGTCACATTACAGTTATACTGGTTTCAGGTGTTGTCACATTACGGTTATACTGGTTTTAGGTGTTGTCACATAACAGTTATAAAGATTTCAGGTGTTGCCACATTACAGCTATAAAGGTCTCAGGTGTTGTCACTGATAGCTATACAGGTTTCAGGTGTTGTCACATTATAGCTATAAAGGTTTCAGGTGATGTCACATTACAGCTATACGGTTTTGAGGTGTTGTCACATTACAGTTATACTGGTAACAGTGTTGTCACATAACAGTTATACTAGTTTGAGGTGTTGTCACATTACAGTTATACAGGTTTCAGGTGTTGTTACATTACAGTTATACTGGGTTCAGGTGTTGTCACATTACAGTTCTACTAGTTTCAGGTGTTGTCACATTACAATCATACAGGTTTCAGGTGTTGTCACATTACATTTATACTGGTTTCAGGTGTTTTGACATTACAGTTAAACAGATTTCAGGTGATGTCACATTACAGTTTTACAGTTTTCAGGTGTTTTCACATCACAGCTATAAAGATTTCAGTTGATGTCATATTGCAGTTTTACAGGTTTCAGGTGTTGTCACATTACAGTTATACAGATGTTAGGTGTTGTCCCATAAAAGTTATACAGGTTTCAGGTGTTGTCCCATTACAGTTATACAGATTTCAGGTGTTGTCACATTACAGTTATACTGGTTTCCGGTGTTGTCACATAACAGTTATACAGGTTTCAGGTGTTGTCATATTATATTTATACAGGTGTCAGATGATATCACATAACAGATGTACTGGTGTAAGGTGTTGTCACATTACAGCTATAAAGGTTTCAGGTGTTGTCACATTACAGTTATATAGGTTTCATCTGTTGTCACATTACCGTTATACAGGTTTCATGTGTTGTCACAAAACAGTTATACAGGTTTCAGGTGTTGTAAACTTTACAGTTGTACAGATGTGTTGTCACACTACAGTTATACAGATTTCAGGTGTTCTCACATAGCAGCTATACTGGTTTCAGGTGTTTTCACACTACCGTTATACAGGTTTCAGTTGTTGTCACAAAACAGCTAGAAAGGTTTCAGATTATGTCACATTACAGCAATTAAGATTTCAGGTGTTATCATATTACAGTTATACTGATGTTATGTGGTGTTGTCATTTTACAGTTGTACAGGTTTCAGGTGTTGTCACATTACAGTTATACATGTTTCAGGTGTTGTCACATTTCAATTATACAGGTTTCATGTGTTGTCACAAAAAATAGTTAAACAGGTTTCAGGCGTGTCACATTACAGTTGTACAGATTTCAGGTGTTGTCACATTACAGTTATACTGGTTTCAGGTGTTGCCACATTACAGTAATACATATTTCATGTGTTCTCACATAGCAGGTATACTGGTTTCAGTTGTTTTCAAATTACCGTTATACAGGTGTCAGGTGTTGTCACAAAACAGTTATACAGGTTCCAGGTGTTGAAACATTACAGTTATACTGCTGTCAGGTGTTGTCACATTACAATTATACTGGTTTCAGGTGTTGTCACATTACAGTTATACTGGTTTTAGGTGTTGTCATAGTACAGTTATACAGGTTCCAGGTGTTGTCACATTACAGTTACTCTGGTTTTAGGTGTTGTCACAAAACAGTTTTACAGGTTTCGTGTGTTGTCACATAACAGTTATACAGGTTTGAGGTGTTGTCACAGTACAGTTATACAGGTTGAAGGGGTTGTCACATAACAGTTGTACAGGTGTCAGGTGA
>MJUU01040262.1:45643-65212 GCA_002080025.1 Modiolus philippinarum
GTTGTCACATTACAGTTATACTGGTTTTAGGTGTTGTCACATAACAGTTATAAAGATTTCAGGTGTTGCCACATTACAGCTATAAAGGTATCAGGTGTTATCACATTAAAGTTATACTGGTTTCAGGTGTTGTCACATTACAGCTATACAGGTTTCAGGTGTTGTCACTGAAAGCTATAAAGGTTTCAGGTGTTGTCACATTATAGCTATAAAGGTTTCAGGTGATGTCACATTATAGCTATACGGTTTTGAGGTGTTGTCACATTACAATTATACTGGTTACAGTGTTGTCACATAACAGTTATACTGGTTTGAGGTGTTGTCACATTACAGTAATACAGGTTTCAGGTGTTGTCACATTACAGTTATACTGGGTTCAGGTGTTGTCCCATTACAGTTATACAGATTTCAGGTGTTGTCACATTACAGTTATACAGGTGTCAGGTGATTTTACATTACAGTTATGCCGCTTTAGGTGTTGTCACATGACAGCTTTAAAGGTTTGAGGTGTTGTCACATGACAGATTAAAAGGTTTCAGGTGTTGTCACATAACAGTTATACTGGTTTAAGGTGTTGTCACATTACAGTTATACAGATTTCAGATGTTGTCACATTACAGTTATACTGGTTTCCGGTGTTGTCACATAACAGTTATACAGGTTTCAGGTGTTGTACATTATATTTATACAGGTGTCAGATGATATCACATAACAGATGTACTGGTGTAAGGTGTTGTCACATTACAGCTATAAAGGTTTCAGGTGTTGTAACATTACAGTTATATAGGTTTCAGGTGTTGTCACATTACCGTTATACAGGTTTCATGTGTTGTCACAAAACAGTTATACAGGTTTCAGGTGTTGTAAACTTTACAGTTGTACAGATGTGTTGTCACACTACAGTTATACAGATTTCAGGTGTTCTCACAAAGCAGTTATACTGGTTTCAGGTGTTTTCACATTACCGTTATACAGGTTTCAGTTGTTGTCACAAAACAGCTAGAAATGTTTCAGATTATGTCACATTACCGCAATTAAGGTTTCAGGTGTTATCATATTACAGTTATACTGGTGTCATGTGGTGTTGTCACTTTACAGTTGTACAGGTTTCAGGTGTTGTCACATTACAGTTATACATGTTTCAGGTGTTGTCACATTACAGTTATACATGTTTCAGGTGTTGTCACATTTCAATTAAACAGGTTTCATGTGTTGTCACAAAAAATAGTTAAACAGGTTTCAGGTGTTGTCACATTACAGTTGTACAGGTTTCAGGTGTTGTCACATTACAGTTATACTGGTTTCAGGTGTTGCCACATTACAGTGATACATATTTCATGTGTTCTCACATAGCAGGTATACTGGTTTCAGTTGTTTTCAAATTACCGTTATACAGGTTTCAGGTGTTGTCACAAAACAGTTATACAGGTTCCAGGTGTTGAAACATTACAGTTATACTGCTGTCAGGTGTTGTCACATTACAGTTATACTGGTTTTAGGTGTTGTCATAGTACAGTTATACAGGTTCCAGGTGTTGTCACTTTACAGTTATACTGGTTTTAGGTGTTGTCACAAAACAGTTTTACAGGTTTCATGTGTTGTCACATAACAGTTATACAGGGTTCAGGTGTTGCCACAGTACAGTTATACAGGTTTAAGGGGTTGTCACATAACAGTTGTACAGGTGTCAGGTGATGTCATATTACAGTTATACAGGTGTCAGGTGATGTCATATTAGGGTTATACAGTTTTCAGGTGTTGAAACATTACAGTCATACTGCTGTCAGGTTTTGTCACATTACAGTTATACTGGTGTCAGGTGTCGTCAGATTACAGATATACTGGGTTTCTTGTGATGTCACAAAACAGTTATACAGGTTTCAGATTATGTCACATTACAGCTATAAGGGTTTCAGGTATTGTCACATTACAGTTATGCAGGTTCCAGGTGATGTCACATTACAGTTATAATGGTTTCAGGTGTTGTCACATAACAGTTACACAGGTATCAGGTGATGTCACATTATAGTTATACAGGTTTCAGGTGTTGTCACTTTACAGTTGTACAGGTTTCAGATGTCACATTACAGCTATACAGGTTTCAGGTGTTCTCACACTACAGTTATACAGGTTTCAGGTGTTGTCACATTACAATTGTACAGGTTTCAGGTGTTGTCATATTACAGTTATACTGGTTTCAGGTGTTGTCACATTACAGTTATACTGGTTTCAGGTGTTGTCACATTACAGTAATACAGATTTCAGGTGTTCTCACATAGCAGTTATACTGGTTTCATGTGTTGTCACATAACATTTATACGGGTGTCAGGTCGTGTCACATTACAGTTATACAGGTGTCAGGTGATGTCATATTACAGTTATACAGATTTCAGGTGTTGTCACATTACAGATATACTGGTTTCATGTGATGTCACTAAACAGTTATACAGGTTTCAGGTGTTATCACATTACAGTTATACCGGTTGAGGTGTTGTCTCATGACAACTTTAAAGGTTTCAGGTATTGTCACATAACAGTTATACTGGTTTAAGGTGTTGTCACATTACAGTTATACAGGTTTTAGGTGTTGTCACATTACAATTATACTGGTTTCAGGTGTTGTCACATTACCGTTATATAGATTTCAGGTGATGTGACATTACAGTTATACAGGTTTAGTGTTTTCACATTACAGCTATAAAGGTTTCAGATTATGTCACATTACAGCTATAAAGGTTTCAGGTGTTATCATATAACAGTTATACTGGTGTCAGGTGTTTTCACATTACAGTTATACTGGTGTCAGGTGTTGTCAGATTACAATTATACTGGTTTCATGTGATGTCACAAAACAGTTAAACAGGGGTCAGGTGATGTCACATTACACTTATACAGGTGTCAGGTGATGTCATATTACAGTTATACAGGTTTCATGTGTTATCACACGACAGTTACAGATTTCAGGTTTTCTAACATAATAGCTATACAGGTTTCAGATTATGCCAAATTACAGCTATAAAAGTTTCAGGTGTTGTCACATTACAGTTATACAGGTTCCAGGTAATGTCACATTACACATAACACCTGAAAACTGTATAAATGTAAAATGACATCACCTGACACCTGTATAACTGTAATATGACATCAGCTGACACCTGTACAACTGTTATGTGACAACCCCTGAAACCTGTATAACTGTACTGTGACAACACCTGAAACCTGTATAACTGTACTGTGACAACACATGAAACCTGTAAAACTGGTTTGTGACAACACCTAAAACCAGTATAACTGTAATGTTACAACACCTAGCCTGTATAACTGTACTGTGAAAACACCTGAAACCAGTATAACTGTAATGTGACAACACCTGAAACCAGTATTACTGTAATGTGACAACACCTGACAGCAGTATAACTGTAATGTTTCAACAACTGGAACGTGTATACCTGTTTTGTGACAACATTTGAAACCAGTATAACTGTAATGTGACAACGCCCGAAACCAGTATACCTGTAATGTGACAACTCCTGAAACCAGTATCACTGTAATGTGATAACACATGAAACCTGTATACCGGTGATGTGACAACACCTGACAACTGTATAACTGTAATATGACAACATCTGAACCTGTACAACTGTAAAGTGACAACACCTGAAACCATTATAACTGTAATGTGACATCACCTGGAACCTGCATAACTGTAATGTGACAATACCTGAAACCTTTATAGCTGTAATGAGACATAATCTGAAACCTGTATAACTGTTTTGTGACATCACATGAAACCAGTATATCTGTTATCTGACGACACCTGAAACCAGTATAACTGTAATGTGACAAAACCTGCCAGCAGTATAACTGTAATGTTTCAACACCTGAAAACTGTATAACTTTAATATGACATCACCTGACCTGTATAACTGTAATATGACATCACCTGACACCTGTACAACTGTTATGTGACAACCCCTTAAACCTGTATAACTGTACTGTGACAACACCTGAAACCTGTATAACTGTTATGTGACAACACATAAAACCTGTAAAACTGTTTTGTGACAACACATAAAACCAGTATAATTGTAATGTGACAACACCTGAAACCTGTATAACTGTTATGTGACAACACCTGAAACCATTATAACTGTAATACGACAATACCTGGAACCTGTATAACTGTAATGTGACAACAACTGAAACTTTTATAGCTTTAATGTGACATAATCTGAAACCTGTATAGCTATTATGTTACAACACCTGAAATCTGTATAACTGTCGTATGACAACACATGAAACCTGTATAACTGTAATATGACATCACCTGACACCTGTATAACTGTAATGTGACATCACCTGACCCCTGTATAACTGTTTTGTGTCATCACATGAAACCAGTATAACTGTAATCTGACAACATCTGAAACCAGTATAAATGTAATGTGACAACACCTGACACCAGTATAACTGTAATGTGACAACACCTGACACCAGTATAACTGTAATGTGATAACACTTGAAACCTTTATAGCTGTAATGTGACATAATCTGAAACCTTTATAGCTGCTATGTGAGAACACATGAAATCTGTATTACTCTAATGTGGCAACACCTGAAACCAGTATAACTGTAATGTGACAACACTTGAAACCAGCACAAGTGTAATGTGACAACACCCGAAACCTGTATAACTGTAATGTGACAACACCTGAAACTAGTATAACTTTAATGTGACAACACCTGAAACCAGTATAATTGTAATCTGACAACACCTAAAACCTGTATAACTGTAATGTGACAACACCTTAAACCAGTATAACTGTTATGTGACAATACCTGAAACCTTTAAAGTTGTCATGAGACAACACCTCAACCGGTATAACTGTAATGTGATAACACCTGAAATCTGTATAACTGTAATGTGACAACACCTGAAATCTGTATAACTATAATATGACATCACCTGACACCTGTATAACTGTAATGTGACACGACCTGACACCCGTATAAATGTTATGTGAAAACACATGAAACCAGTATAACTGCTATGTGAGACCACCTGAAATCTGTATTACTGTAATGTGACAACACCTGAAACCAGTATAACTGTAATGTGACGACACCTGAAACCATTATAACTGCAATGTGACAGCACCTGAAACCTGTAAAATTGTGATGGGACAACACCTGAAACCTGTATAACTGTGGTGTGTCAACACCTGAAACCTGTATAACTGTAATGTGACATCTGAAACCTGTACAACTGTAAAGTGACAACACCTGAAACCTGTATAACTATAACGTGACATTACCTGATACCTGTGTAACTGCTATGTGACAACACCTGAAACCATTATAACTATAATGTGACATCACCTGGAACCTGCATAACTGTAATGTGATAACACCTGAAACCTTTATAGCTGTAATGTGACATAATCTGAAACCTTTATAGCTGTAATGTGAAAACACTAAACCTGTATAACTGTAATGTGACATCACCTGAAATCTATATAACTGTAATGTGAAAACACCTGAAACCAGTATAACTGTAATGTGACAACACCCGAAACCTGTATAACTGTAATGTGACAACACCTGAAACTAGTATAACTGTAATGTGACAACACCTGAAACCAGTATAATTGTAATCTGATAACACCTAAAGCCTGTATAACTGTAATGTGACAACACCTTAAACCAGTATAACTGTTATGTGACAACACCTGAAACCATTAAAGTTGTCATGAGACAACACCTCAACCGGTATAACTGTAATATGATAACACCTGAAATCTGTATAACTGTAATGTGACGACACCTGAAACCAGTATAACTGTAATGTGACAACACCTGAAACCTGTACAATTGTAATGTGACAACACCTGAAACCTGTATAACTGTGGTGTGTCAATACCTGAAACCTGTATAACTGTCATGTGACATCTGAAACCTGTACAACTGTAAAGTGACAACACCTGAAACCTGTATAACTATAACGTGACATCACCTGATACCTGTGTAACTGTTATGTGACAACACCTGAAACCATTATTACTGTAATGTGACATCACCTGGAACCTGCATAACTGTAATGTGACAATACCTGAAACCGTTATAGCTGTAATGTGACATAATCTGAAACCTGTATAACTGTTTTGTGACATCACATGAAACCAGTATATCTGTTATCTGACGACAACTGAAACCAGTATAACTGTAATGTGACAAAACCTGAAAGCAGTATAACTGTAATGTTTCAACACCTGAAAACTGTATAACTTTAATAATACATCACCTGACACCTGTATAACTGTAATATGACATCATCTGACACCTGTACAACTGTTATGTGACAACCCCTTAAACCTGTATAACTGTACTGTGACAACACCTGAAACCTGTATAATTGTTATGTGACAAGACATGAAACCTGTAAAACTGTTTTGTGACAACACCTAAAACCAGTATAACTGTCAAGTGACAACACCTGGAACCTGTATAACTGTACTGTGACAACACCTGAAACCAGTATAACTGTAATGTGACAACACTTGAACCAGTGTAATTGTAATGTGACAACACCTGACAGCAGTATAACTGCAATGTTTCAACACCTTAAACCTGTATAACTGTTTTGTGACAACACCTGTAACCTGTATAACGGTAATTTGAACACAACTGAAACCAGTATACCTGCTATGTGAGAACACATGAAATCTGTATTACTGTAATGTGGCAACACCTGAAACCAGTATAACTGTAATGTGACAACACTTGAAACCAGCACAAGTGTAATGTGACAACACCTGAAACCAGTATAACTGTAATGTGACAACACCTGAAACCTGTACAACTGTAATATGACAACACCTGAAACCTGTTTAACTATTTTTTGTGACAACACATGAAACCTGTATAATTGTAATGTGACAACACCTGAAACATGTATAACTGTAATGTGACAACACCTGAAACCTTTACAACTGTAAAGTGACAACACCTGAAACCTGTATAACTATGATGTGACATCGTCTGACACCTGTATAACTGTTATGTGACAACACCTGAAACCATCATAATTGTAAAGTGACATCACCTCCAACCTGTATAACTGTAATGTGACAACACCTGAAATCTTTATAACTGTCGTGTGACAAAACATGAAACCTGTATAACTGTAATATGACATCACCTGACACCTGTATAACTGTAATGTGACATCATCTGACACCTGTATAACTGTTTTATGACCTCCCATGAAACCAGTATAACTGTAATCTGACAACACCTGAAAGCAGTATAAATGTAATGTGACAATACCTGACACCAGTATAACTGTAATGTGACAACACCTGACACCAGTATAACTGTAATGTTATAACACCTGAAACCTTAATTGCTGTATTGTGACATAATCTGATTCCTTTATAGCTGTTTTGTGACAACAACTGAAACCTGTATAACGGTAATGTGAAAACACCTGAAACCAGTATAACTGTTATGTGAGAGCATCTGAAATCTGTATTACTGTAATGTGACAACACCTGAAACCAGTATAGCTGTAATGTGACAACACCTGAAACCAGTATAACTGTAATGTGACAACACCTGAGACCTGTATAGCTGTAATGTGACAACACCTGAAACCAGTGTAACTGTAATGTGATAACACCTGATACCTTTAGAGCTGTAATGTGGCAACACCTGAAATCTTTATAACTGTTATGTGACAACACCTAAAACCAGTATAACTGTAATGTGACAACCCCTGACAGCAGTATAACCGTAATGTGACAACACCTGAAACCAGTTTAACTGTAATGTGACAACACCTGGAACCTGTATAACTGTTTTGTGAGAACACCTGAAAACTGCCAAAATGTAATATGACATCACCTGACACCTGTATAACTGTAATATGACATCACCTGACACCTGTACAACTCTTATGTGACAACCCCTGAAACCTGTATAACTGTACTGTGACAACATCTGAAACCTGTATAACTGTACCGTGACAACACATGAAACCTGTAAAAATGTTTTGTGACAACACCTAAAACCAGGTGTTGTCACATTACAGTTATACTGGTTTCAGGTTTTGTCACATTACAGCTATACTGGTTTCAGGTGTTGTCACATTACAGTAATACAGATTTCAGATGCTCCCACATAACAGTTATACTGGTTTCAGGTCTTTTCACATTACCGTTATACAGGTTTCAGTTGTTGTCACAAAACAGCTATAAAGGTTTCAGATTATGTCACATTACAGCAATTAAGGTTTCAGGTGTTATCACATTACAGTTATAATGGTGTCAGGTGTTGTCACATTACAGTTATACTGGTGTCAGGTTGTGTCACATTCCATTTATATTGGTTTCAGATGTTGTCAGATTACAGTTATACTGGTTTCATGTGATGTCACAAAACAGTTATACCGGTGTCAGGTGATGTCACATTACAGTTATACAGGTGTCAGGTGATGTCATATTACAGTTATACAGGTTTCATGTTTTGTCACACGACAGTTATACAGATTTCAGGTGTTGTCACATTACAGCTATACAGGTTTCAGATTATGTCACATTACAGCTATAAAGGTTTCAGGTGTTGTCATATTACAGTTATACAGGTTCCAGGTGATGTCATATTACAGTTATGATGGTTTCAGGTGTTGTCACATAACAGTCATACAGGTGTCAGACGATGTCACATTTTAGTTATACAGGTTTCAGGTGTTGTCACTTTACAGTTGTACAGGTTTCAGGTGTTGTCACATTACAGTTATACTGGTTTCAGGTGTTGCCACATTACAGTAATACAGATTTCATGTGTTCTCACATAGCAGGTATACTAGTTTCAGTTGTTTTCAAATTACCGTTATACAGGTTTCAGGTGTTGTCACAAAACAGTTATACAGGTTCCAGGTGTTGAAACATTACAGTTATACTGCTGTCAGATGTTGTCACATTACAATTATACTGGTTTCTGGTGTTGTCACATTACAGTTATACTGGTTTTAGGTGTTGTCACAGTACAGTTATACAGGTTCCAGGTGTTGTCACATTACAGTTATACTGGTTTTAGGTGTTGTCACAAAACAGTTTTACAGGTTTCATGTGTTGTCACATAACAGTTATACAGGTTTCAGGTGTTGTCACAGTACAGTTATACAGGTTTAAGGGGTTGTCACATAACAGTTGGACAGGTGTCAGGTGATGTCATATTAAAGTTATACAGTTTTCAGGTGTTGAAATATTACAGTTATACTGCTGTCAGGTTTTGTAACATTACAGTTATACTGGTTTCAGGTGTCGTCAGATTACAGATATACTGGTTTCATGTGATGTCACAAAACAGTTATACAGGTTTCATATTATGTCACATTACAGCTATAAAGGTTTCAGGTATTGTCACATTACAGTTATGCAGGTTCCAGGTGATGTCACATTACAGTTATAATGGTTTCAGATGTTGTCACATAACAGTTTCACAGGTATCAGGTGATGTCACATTATAGTTATACAGGTTTCAGGTGTTGTCACTTTACAGTTGTACAGGTTTCAGATGTCACATTACAGTTATACAGGTTTCAGGTGTTGTCACACTACAGTTATACAGGTTTCAGGTGTTGTAACATTACAATTGTACAGGTTTCAGGTGTTGTCACATTACAGTTATACTGGTTTCAGGTGTTGTCACATTACAGTCATACTGGTTTCAGATGTTGTCACATTACAGTAATACAGATTTCAGGTGTTCTCACATAGCAGTTATACTGGTTTCATTTGTTGTCACATAACATTTATACGGGTGTCAGGTCGTGTCACATTACAGTTATACAGGTGTCAGGTGATGTCATATTACAGTTATACAGATTTCAGGTGTTGTCACATTACAGTTATACAGATTTCAGGTGTTATCACATTACAGTTATACCGGTTGAGGTGTTGTCACATTTAAGCTTTAAAGGTTTCAGGTGTTGTCACAGGACATTTATACTGGTTTCAGGTGTTGAAACATTACAGTTATACAGGTTTCAGGTGTTGTCACATTACAGTTATACTGGTTACAGGTGTTGTCACATTACAGTTATACTAGTTTCAGGTGTTGTCATATTATAGTTATACAGGTTTCAGGTGTTGTCACATTACAGTTATGCTGGTTTCAGGTGTTGTCACATTACCTTTAAACAGATTTCAGGTGATGTCACATTACAGTTATACAGGTTAAGTGTTGTCACGTTACAGCTATAGAGGTTTCAAGTGATGTCATATTACAGTTATACAGATTTGAGGTATTGTCACAAAACAGTTATACAGATGTCAGGTGTTGTAACATTACAGTTAAATGAATTTCAGGTGTTGTCACATTACAGTTATACAGGTGTCAGGTGATTTCACATTCAAATTATGCCGGTTTAAGTGTTGTCACATGAAAGCTTTAAAGGTTTCAGGTGTTGTCACATAACAGTTATACTGGTTTCAGGTGTTGTCACATTACAGTATACAGATTTCAGGTGTTGTCACATTACAGTTATACTTGTTTCAGGTGTTGTCACATAACAGTTATATAGGTGTCAGGTGTTGTCACATTATAGTTAAACAGGTGTCAGATGATGTCACATTACAGTTATACTGCTGTCAGGTGTTGTCTCATTACAGCTTTAAAGGTTTCAGGTGTTGTCACATTACAGTTGTACAGATTTCAGGTGTTGTCACATTACAGTTATACAGGTTTCAAGTGTTTTCACAAGACAGTTATACAGGTTTCAGGTGTTGTCACATTGCAGTTGTACAGGTTTCAGGTGTTGTCACATTACAGTTATACAGGTTTCGTGCGTTGTCACAAAACAGTTATACAGGTTTCATGTGTTGTCACAAAACAGTTATACAGGTTTCAGGGTTTCAGGTGTTGTCACATTACAGTTGTACAGGTTTCAGGTGTTGTCACATTACAGTTATACTGGTTTCAGGTGTTGTCACATTACAATTATACAGATTTCAAGTGTTGTCACATAACAGTTATACTGGTTTCAGGTGTTTTCGCATTACCGTTATACAGGTTTCATGTGTTGTCACAAAATTTTTATACAGGTTCCAGGTGTTGTCACATTACAGTTTTACTGGTGTCAGGTGTTGTCAGATTACAGTTATACTGGTTTCAGGTGTTGTCACATTACAGTTATACTGGTTTTAGGTGTTGTCACAAAACAGTTATACAGGTTCAGGTGTTGTCACATTACAGTTATTCAGGTTTCAGGTGTTGTCACATAACAGTTATACAGGTGTCAGGTGATGTCAGATTACATTTATACACGTGTCAGGTAATGTCATATTACAGTTATACAGTTTTCAGGTGTTATCACATTACAATTATACAGGTTTCAGGTGTAGTCACATTACAGTTATACAGGTTTCAGGTGATGTCACATTACAGCTATAATGGTTCCAGATGATGTCATATTACAGTTATACAGGTTTCAGGTGTTGTCACATTACAGTTATACAGATGTCAGGTGTTGTCACATTACAGTTATACTGGTTTCAGGTGTTGTCACATTACAGTTATAAAGATTTCAGGTGTTGCCACATTACAGCTATAAAGGTTTCAGGTGTTATCACATTAGTTATACTGATTTCAGGTGTTGTCACATTACAGCTTTACATGTTTCAGGTATTGTCTCATTATAGCTATACAGGTTTCAGGTGTTGTCAATCATAGCTATAAAGGTTTCAGGTGATGTCACATTATAGCTATACAGCTTTAAGGTGTTCTCACATTACAGTTATACAGATTCCAGGTGTTGTAACATTACAGTTATACATGTTTCAGTTGTAGTCACATTAGTTATACTAGTTCCAGGTGTTGTCACAGTTCAATTAAAAGAGGGTTCAGGTGTTGTCACATTACAAATATACGGGGTTCAGGTGTCATAGTTCAATTTAAAGAGGGTTTAGGTGTTGTCACATTACAAATATACTAGATTCAGGTGTTGTCACAGTTCAATTAAAACAGGGTTCAGATTAAGTCACAACACAGTGCATTCAAGTCAGTTATCTTGTCCAGTAACAGTTCAGTTCAGACAGGTTACAGGGATTGTAACATTACAGAATGAACAGGCTCCATGTGTTGTCACAGTCCAGTTTAGATACGTTTTAAATTTAGGCATTGTTCCAGTTCAATTGAAACAGTAGTAACAGTTCAGTTTAGTCAGTTTTCAGGTCTAGTGACAGTTCAGTTAAGACAGGTTTCAGGCATCACAGCTCAATTGAAACAGGCTTCAGGTGTTATCAGTTCCGTTTATACAGGTTTCAGGTGTTATCACATTACAGTTATACTGGTTTCAGTTGTTGTAACATAATAGTTATACAGTTGTCAAGTTGATGTCACAACACAGCTATACTGGTTTCAGGCAAAACACATTACATTTATAAAGATTTCAGGTGTGTTATCACATTACAGATATAAAGGTTTCAGGTGTGTCACATTACAGCTATACTGGTTTCAGGTGTAGCACATTACAGTTATACAGGTTTCAGGTGTTGTCACATTACAGTTATACAGGTTTCAGGTGTTGTCACATTACAGTTATACTGGTTCCAGGTGTTGTGACATAACAGTTATACAGGGTTCAGGTGTTGTCACAGTTCAATTAAAAGAGGGTTCAGGTGTTGTCACATTACAAATATACAGGATTCAGGTGTTGTCACATTACAGTTATACAGGTTTCAGGTGTTGTCACATTACAGTTATACTGGTTCCAGGTGTTGTGATATTACAGTTATACAGGGTTCAGGTGTTGTCACAGTTCAATTAAAAGAGGGTTCAGGTGTTGTCACATTACAAATATACAGGATTCAGGTGTTGTCACAGTTCAATTAAAACAGGGTCCAGGTGTTGTCACAGTTCAATTAAAACAGGGTTCAGGTGTTGTCACAGTTCAATTAAAACAGGGTTCAGGTTTAGTCACAACACAGTGCATTCAAGTCAGTTATCTTGTCCAGTAACAGTTCAGTTCAGACAGGTTACAGGGATTGTAACATTACAGAGTGAACAGGCTCCAAGTGTTGTCACAGTCCAGTTTAGATACGTTTTAAATTTAGGCATTGTTCCAGTTCAATTGAAACAGTAGTAACAGTTCAGTTTAGTCAGTTTTCAGGTCTAGTGACAGTTCAGTTAAGACAGGTTTCAGGCATAACAGCTCCATTGAAACAGGTTTCAGGTGTTATCAGTTCCGTTTATACAGGTTTCACGTGTTATCACATTGCAGTTATACTGGTTTCAGTTGTCACATAATAGTTTTACAGGTGTCAGTTGATGTTACATTACAGATATACTGGTTTCAGGCATAGCACATTAAAGTTATACTGATTTCAGGCATAGCACCTTACAGTTATACTGATTTCAGGTGTTATCACATTACAGTTATACAGGTTTCAGGTGTTGTCACATTACAGTTATACAGGTTTCAGGTGTTGTCACATTACAGTTATACAGGTTTCAGGTGATGTATCATTATAGCTATACAGGTTTCAGGTGTTGTCACATTATAGTTATAGAGGTTGCAGGAGTTGTAACATTACAGCTATACTGGTTTCAGGTGTAGCACATTACAGTTATACAGGTTTCAGGTGTTGTCACATTACAGTTATACTGGTATCAGGTGTTGTAAGATTACGGTTATACTGGTTTCAGGTGTTGTCATTGTTCAATTAAAACAGGGTCCAGGTGTTGTCACAGTTCAATTAAAACCGGGTTCAGGGTTAGTCACAACACAGTGCATTCAAGTCAGTTATCTTGTCCAGTAACAGTTCAGTTCAGACAGGTTACAGGGATTGTAACATTACAGAATGAACAGGCTCCATGTGTTGTCACAGTCCAGTTTAGATACGTTTTAGTTATTGTTCCAGTTCAATTTAAACAGTAGTAACAGTTCAGTTTAGTCAGTTTTCAGGTCTAGTGACAGTTGAGTTAAGACAGGTTTCAGGCATCACAGCTCAATTGAAACAGGCTTCAGGTGTTATCAGTTCCGTTTATACAGGTTTCAAGTGTAGTCCAATCAGTATAGACAGGTTTCAGACAAAGTTACAGATCGGTTTAGACAGGTGTCAGGTGTAGTCACAGTTCTGTTTCGAAAGGTTTCAGGTGTAGTCACAATTAAGTTGAGACAGGTTTCAGGTTATGAAACACTTTAGTATAGAAAGGTTTGAGGTATTGTCACAATTGAGTTTATACAAATTTCAGGTGTAGTCACAGTTCGGTTTAGAGAGGTTTCAGTTGTAGTCAATGTTCAGTTTGGACAAGTTTTAGGTGTAGTCACAATTAATTCTAAACATAGTTCAAGTGTAGTCAGAGTTCAGTCAAGTCTGATTTCATGTAATGTCACAGTTCAATTTAGATTGGTTTCAGGTGTAGTCACAGTTCAGTTTGGACAGTTGTCAGGTGTAGTCACAGTTCAGTTTTGACAGGTTTCAGGTGTAGTCACAGTTCAGTTTAGATTAGTGGGTTCTTGTACAACACAATATTGAAAATAAGGATATCTTCTGCGAGTGTGATAAATTTAGTCTTTTTAAGAGCGAAACTAAGGTTAGAGATGTAGAATTTCTGGCACAAGAAGATAATATTGCAATCTTTAATTTTTGTTTACAGTTACTTTCACAATACTGGTCTGTCAATCAGTTGTTGTTACATTCAATCAATAGGTAGATGTGTTTGCCTAAAATGTTTTCAAAAGACATTTAAATATTCCTCAATAGGTCATTGATTTTATTTATAGGTCAGACATTTAAAATCCATTTTGATTAAGAGAGGTGTTCAGCCAGCCTTAACATAAATAAACATATATATTTGGGCAACAGAAAATAAATTATAATGAGAGTGTAAATAGTAATATTATCTGCAAGTAGAATTTGATTTACAACAAATTTTCTATTACTGAATGTACACTAAAGGTTCCTCAAAAAGTTTGACCTCAAGAAAGTTCACATACCCATTTATTGTATTTGTCCTGGATATGGGCCAGTTTACCTGATGTCAAATTCACATACCCATTCATTGTATTTGTCCTGGATATGGACCAGTTTACCTGATGTAAATTTCAACAAGAAACAAGTGAAGTTCACCCAAACTTGTTTTTTTTATTGGAAAGGCTAATTGAGGATAAACAGCATTTTTCATAAATTAACCAGATGTACTGTTTAAACTACTAGTACTATAATAAGATTTTATCGGTCCTCTTAATCCTTGATATTTCAAAACCTAGGTAATAGTTGAGATGTACTTTACAGTAATTCCTAAAGTGAGTATTTTTGTTCAGGTTGGCTGAACACCATGCTTCATCCAAAGTGATTTAAATGCCTGACCTATAAATAAAATCAATGACCTATTGAGGAATATTTAAATGTCTTTTGTAAACATTTTAGGCAAAGACACCAACCTATTGATCAATTCTCTCAGCAATAGGATTACTAACCACATTTATGAAATAAACAGTAAATGTAAGAACCTATTTCTTGCATAAAACACTAAAATACTAGCCATTTCTTTTAGAGTATTCTACTATGACGTCAAAAGGACTTTATTATGGCAGCAACTGTGATGTCAAACAAATCACAATGTTGGATTTGAAGTTTACCCATGTATGACAGCTTCAAATGACCTTGTCTTCTATGAGCCGTCTAACACGGAAAACAGCCATTAATGGAAGAAAGATTAAGACATAGTCTTAGATCAGCTAAGACAGTTAGCAGATGTTGTAACAGTGTATTTTAGACATGTTTCAGGTGTAGTCATAGTTCAATTTAGGCAGGTTTCAGTTGTAGTCACAGTTCCGTATTGACAGGTTTCAGATGAAGTCAAAGTTCAGTATAGACAGGTTTTAATTGAAGTCACAGTTCAGTTAAGACAGGTTTCAGACATCACAGTTTCGTTCAGGTTTCAACTGTAGTCAAATCAGTATGGACAGGTTTCAGATGTAGCCACATTCAGTTAAGACTGGTCACAGGCATAGTCATAGTTCAGTTGAGACAGGTTTCAGTTGGTCACAGTTTAGTAATGACAGATTTCAGTTGGTAACAGTTCAGTTAAGACAGATTTCAGTTATTATCTCAATTCAGTTTAAACAGGTGTTAGGTATTGTCACAGTTCAATTGACCCATGTTTCAGATGTAGTCACAGGTTTCAAGTGTTGTCACAGTACAGTTTAAACTGGTCTCAGGTCAAATCACACTTCAGTTGAGACAGGTTTCAGCTGGTCACAGTTCAGTTTAGATATGTTTCAGATGTAGTCACAGTTCACTTTATAAATGTTCAGGTGTAGTCACAGTTCAATTTATAAATGTTTCAGGTGTAGTCACAGTTTATGTTATACATGTTAAGGTGTAGTCACAGTTTATGTTTTACATGTTAAGGTGTAGTCACAGTTTATGTTATACATGTTAAGGTGTAGTCACAGTTTATGTTATACATGTTAAGGTGTAGTCACAGATCAATTTAATTCACAGTTTTCAGATGTAGTCCCAGTGCAGTTTAGACAGGTTTCAGGTGTAGTCACAGTTCAGATTAGATTGGTCTCAGGTGTAGTCATATAACAATCTAGAATGTTTCCAGGTGTAGTCACAGTTCAATTTGGACATATTTCAGGTGTAGTTAGAGAGTGGTAGACTAAGTGAGAACCGAACCGTCAGATGGAGTTATAGTTCAGTTTATATATGTACCAGTTCAGTTTACACAGGTTTCAGGTGTAGTCACAGTCCAGTTTAGATTGGTCTCAGGTGTAGTCATAGTTCAGTTAAGACATGTTTCAGGTGTAGTCAAAGTTCAGTTTAGACCGGTTTCAGGTGTAGTCATATAACAATTTAGAAAGTTTCCAGGTGTAGTCACAGTTCAATGAAGACAGGTTTCTGGTATAGTCACAGTTCAGTTTAGACAGTTGTCAGGTGTAGTCACAGTTCAGTTTAGATTGATGTCAGGTGTAGTCACAGTTCAGTTTATACATGTACCTGGTGTAGTCACAGTTCAGTTTAGAAAAATTTTAGGCATAGACACAGATCAGTTTAGACTGGTTTCAAACATATTCACAGCTCAATTTAGACATATTTTATGTGGTCATAGTTCAAATCGATAAGTTTTCTGAAAAATGTATGTTAGATTTTATATGCTGGTCAGAAATGGCTGCCATATTGGCAAATTTTATATCAGTAATATTGGACTATGTTTTTAGACATTGAAGTCACATTTCCAAACAAACTAAAAAGCAAATACAATATTGTATTTTTATTATAATTTATATATAATTTTGTATACATATAAAACAAACAAATTACAAACATGTGTATAGCAAATAAAAAAGGGTAAAAATCACATTTTATGTAAGATCTCAACAGTAACTTTTGAAAAAGTTCAATATCTACCAGTAAACTAAATGAATTTCACAAAAGGCATGCACCAAACACAATAATTACTATAAATAACACTGCTAAAATGTAAAGGTTTGCATGATAAAATAACAAAACTAATTTTATTACCTACTAAGTCAAGTCAAATGGTCCTAAATATGAATATGGATCTACTATATAATAGAAAGCATTACAGTGCACCCTAGTTACATTGCCACCTTTGGAACTGGGGAAATTTTGGCGATAAGTGAGAGTGACATTATATCGAGGGAATAAATCACATAGTAACTATGCAAATTTTTGAAAAATGGACCTTGAAAATTGATGGCGATAAGTTGAGGGACCGCTGTGAAAGAGGGGCAGTATAAGAAAGGAGCACTGTATTCCTGTTTTATTAGAACAAATTTAATGAAGTCCTTTAACACTGTACTGAACAGCAGAAATAGTTTCCATTGCTTAATAACATAAAAGTTTGATTGGATACATGTATAACAGGTATGTTGTAAATAACAGTTGAACATCGATGGCTCAAAGAATCCAGGGATAGATGAAAATAGTTCCAGCTAGAGGGGTGTTTGAGTTATCAATGTGGAATTCAGTATAAATTCCAACAAAGGGTCCAGAAAAAGGTTCAAGACATCCATGGTGTTTGAGTTATCAATGTGGAATTCAGTCTTAATTCAGACAAAGGGTCCAGGAAAAGGGTTCAAGACATCCATGATGTTTGAGTTATCAATATGGAATTCAGTCTAAATTCCAACAAAGGGTCCAGAAAAAGGGTTCAAGACATCCATGGTGTTTGAGTTATCAATGTGGAATTCAGTCTAAATTCCAACAAAGGGTCCAGAAAAAGGGTTGAGACATCCATGGTGTTTGAATTATCAATGTGGAATTCAGTCTAAATTCCAACAAAGGGTCCAGAAAAAGGGTTCAAGACATCCATGGTGTTTGAGTTATCGTATTTCCAGCCATCAAAGTTCAACTGTTTTATAATAATATCTGGAATGTAACATTCACAAGGGAGTTTAAAACTGTGCATCATTCTTGCGCATCAGACATAAAGATGGTATTCATTATTGGAAATTTGGCGAAATTATTTTAGATCTCTGATGAGAGTTAAATTTGATAAAATATGTCACTTTTATTGGAAAATTGTGCAGAATACTGAACCTTTTCAGCAAACTGAACATTTATCAAAGAGAGATAATTTGTGTAGAAATAATAGGAAAAAAATCTCTTTTTCCGAATTTACTCAGAAATATGTAGGTGACCCTCAAATTTATTTCATGCAAATTGAAGGCAAGTATATAAGCTAATTATTCACCCAATTTGAGAAAAATCTATCTGATGTAACGAAAATAAAATCAATTTTTGTTAAAATTCGCTTATTTCCCCCAAACATTTCAACCTAAACAGTCGAATTGTCGAATTGTACATGAAAGATTTCACGATTTATATGGCCGGTAACCCCAATTTTTATTTTATTTTTTGTATGCTCAAAGTGTTAATGATGAAAATATCAGAAAATTCTATCTGACAGGTTCTAGACCCAGTACCACCTTAACTTTTCTATTTATACACCAGATATCCCGATGAAATTTAAGCAGCACTGCTCAGTTAATATTGGATAATACTTTTCCTTTGATATTATGATTCAGATTTGACAGAGCGACATAGCTCAGTGCAGTTTGGATCATAACTTGAAAGAAAAAGCAATCACAAAGCAACATTACTCTATATAATTTGGAACAGGATATCACACAATACACCCTTACAGATCCAGGATAAATATGTATAATAAATGTTAGTTACTATTACAGTTTGTTAATATCATTGTCTACTTTAAAATTAAATGATACTAATTAAAAATCAACTTCTATCAAACAATTCAAGAAAACTGACAAAATATTATATCAATTCACATGTCATGGCTTTATTTTTGCCAATTTATGAGCACATCACAAAGTTATCCAGTATTTGATATTAAAAAATAATCTTAATCTCTCAAAATACATAATTGGTACAACTTTATGTTTTTTTCATTTATACAAACAATAAGTAATATATTTTACGAAAGTATATATTCAAGTCTGTATTTTATCCTAAGATACAGTATTCCTTCCTTAATCTTTGTTTCTAAACCTTATGATAAATAATAAGA
>MJUU01040263.1:5449-25217 GCA_002080025.1 Modiolus philippinarum
AAAAAAAAACATCAATAGCTATCTGAGTCAGTACAATGGGTCATCTGTCTTAACGTCACACAGAGAAACTTTTCCACATAAAGGAAACGATGTCTGTGTAACTGAGCTATTCTGAACCTTAATTTGGAATTTCTATCAAAACCTGGTGATATTTATTAATTGTATGGTTATATTTTGCAGTAAACCAGGCTCCATTATCTGATGTTCTTTGGGATTCTCAGAGATTTGTGTCATATACAAAGACACTGCTATTTGTTTTCGATGAAATCATTTTTACCGCAGTAACAGGTTCAACGTGGTCATTTTCACCACGCTTTGTAAGACGTTACATGCCTACCATTAACTACTATTTGTACCAAAAAAAAGTTTTTTCCTTCTGAGCTGTTCAGAAGGTTTACAAGATCAATTATTGTTAATTCTGCTAGTTCGAAATACGCTTTTTGTTTAAATATCATTGTTTTTTTTTCTATGTTTCAGTGGGTATTTATGACATTGTGGACTTACATGTCTTGTCTCATTTCAGATTACTCCTATTTGCTCCGAACTCTACCACGATGAAAGGGATATTTTGCGCGACATAAACCACTTTAACCCAGTTTTTATTTGTACCAAGGTTAGGGCGTCTTACTATTTATCACTCTTTTATTTTATCAAACTTTAATTACTGCCCAGTAACATGGCATTTTTGTAGTGACCTTAATACTAAAAAGATGGAAAAAATCCAGGAAAGGGCCTTAAAATTTATTTACAATGACTACAATAGCTCATATGAAGAACTTTTACTTAAATCAAAATTACCCTCTTTGGAAATTAGACGAATCAGAACCATTGCTCTAGAAACCTTCAAAATTTTGAATAAACAATCGCCTTTATATCTTCATGATTTTATTGAAATTAAACAAAATAAATATTCTTTTAGGTACCAAAACACAGCCAAAATTCAAAATGTAAAGACAACAAGGTATGGACTACATTCTTTTAAATATTTTGCTGCTAAAACTTGGAATGATTTACACTTTCGATCAGAAACTTCTTTTCTTCAGTTTAAAAATCTTTTAAATTCTTGGAACGGTAAATCATGTCACTGCTCTGCTTGCTTATCATAATAGTCTCTTTTTTTAGTAAATATTCATTTTTTAGTTATTTGCATCTTTTTTAGTTTTTGTTATTTTTATGTGTGATATCTTTGTTATTTCTTTGCTATGCTTGCTTTTTGCTGTTTCAATACTAACCTAATGCTAAATGCTTTTAGTGCTTCATGGACAATTATGATGCTAACTATATCTGCTTATAACAATAACATTTATAATGTATGTGCTATGTGCTTTTATTATTTATGTGCTATGCTTCTTGTGATGTATGTGCTATGTGTTTGTACTTGTTTGTAATGTATGTGCTATATATAATGTGATGTTTGTAATGTATGTGCTATATATTATGTGATTTGTGTAATGCATGTGCTATATGTGTTTGTAATGTATTGTTATTCATGTATAGTCGATATAAAAGCCCACTAGAGCTTGTGTTGTATGTTTGTGAAAAATCGACTTAAAATAAAACTTTGAATTTGAACTTGAACTGAACCAAGTCACGACGATTGTAGTTGACAATTTTTTCGGTAGTTTTGTACCTGCTGCGCCTTTTTGCCCTTTATATTTCGACTCTTTACAATTCGTTTCTGTAATTTTGTTATAATACTGTTCTGGTCATAGAATTCCTGGTAGTTCCTAAGTATTGCAATGGTACCAATACTTAAACTAATAACATGTATTAATTAAAACATACAAAAGTTATAAAACTAAGCCGGTATTGATGTTACTATAGAAAAAAGAAGGGAAACGGGGAATGTGTCAAAGAGACAACGACCCAAAGGGGAGTAATAACAATTCAAAGCCTCCTTAAGATCTTCAATGAACGGTGAGGAAACCCCACACCCAACGGCAGGTCGGAGTCGGCCCCTAAATAAAGAGTAATCAAGTTCAGCTAAATAATCATCATACCAGACTCCTATAGACATAAGGTAAACTAACTGGAAAACAGACAAGACACACAAAGGCTTAATAAATTTCATGACTTAGGACAGGCGCAAACCTGCTGCGGCGGGGTTAAACTAGTTTTATTGGGCCCAAACCTTCCCCTAGCCAAAGTAATAAATAAAAATACAATAGTAACAACAGTAAAATTCAGTTAGCAACAGGACTGAGTCAATTGTGAGAAATTAAACTGAAAGAACTAAATATACCGACATAAACATGAAATCACAAAAGACTACTAGCAGTTAACTGATATGCCAGCTCCAGACTCATTACCAACTGACAAATTAAGTTATGTACCCTCAGTATACAGCTTCCACCAAGATCCCATCCTGTGAGGAATTTAGCATAATGATTTCATGCATATACCGGAATACAGATTTTAGAAATTTAGAATGTGTTTAGTTAAAATGCGAAGACCCTATAAAAAAATCAATGTTAATACCAAAAAAGACCATACGTAATGACTTGACGACAATACCGTAATTATTACCCTTATGAATTAGACGATTTAAAGGTTTTATAAGTTTGTTAGGCGAGTTTAAGTATTTTTTACTCTTATGTAAAACATTGCCGTAAAATAAGGGATGTGAAATACCAGCCTTGATTAGATGTTTACAGTTTGCATTGTATTTATGAACTGTCTTTATATCGATAATAGAATTCAGTAAAGGTTTTAACCAGTTTATGATAACGAAAACTCTGTTGCAATAGTTTTTCAGTTATGAAAAGATTCCGTTCATTAAAATCGCAAATGTTATTACATACTCGAGCAAATCGAACAAGTTGAGATATGTAAACACCATATGATGGCACTATATAGTAGTATATATGTAGTATATTTGTTTTTTCATTTTTTATTCCTTGTGTGTATCAAATTAAGTGTATTTTCTGTAAAGTTTAAGATTTAATACATTTTTTAATATCGTCGCCTTGTCACCTGACATTTGTTCCAAAATCTTAATGTCGCCCCTGACTTAAATTGGGCGACATTGTTTCTTATTTCACCTATTTTTGATTTCTGACTATCTTCTCAAAGATACATGGGAATAATTCATTCGTACTTTACAAAAAGTTGGACCACCATAAGAAAAGGTTCATGTGCTGGCAAAAGAATAAATAAAAACGGCTGTCATTTACAAGATGATGGCCAGTTTAATTTTGAAAAATTGAAGATTCAGTATCTAAGAACTACAATGCAGAAATTGATCATATTTTGTACATGTATAATTGTTCAATAAGATGGGAGAAAGGAATTTATATGAAAAATATTAAAATAATCGCCATTTGCAAGATGGCAACCAAATATAAATATTTTCAACTGAATCCGATTTAAGCAAATATTGATTTAAAGGTAGAATTTGCAACTGCAAATATGGTGTAGTGGGAGTAAAATCCACATTGGAGACATTTAAAAAATGATTTGAAGGCAGAATTTGCCACTGCAAACATGGTGTAGTGGAAAAAAAAAATCAAAATGGGTGACATTTCTTACATGGCTGCCAAAATGCGTAAAACGAGTTTGTCCTATTTCAACGAAAATTGATTTCTAGGTACATTTTGACGATACAAACATGATGGAATCATCAAATTGAGTTCGGTTGCCGAGGGCGACAGCAGTAATTGCTTGTAATTGCAAACTAGTTAAATTCATAGTTGTTATACATACTGTAGAAAGTAACTTCTACCAATACCATATGGGTTTAAATATATTTACCTTTTTCATTGTTATGCTTTCTGGTCATTAAAGAAGCAAAGATAACAGGAAACACTTACAATGGCCGAACATTACAATCACATGTCACAATCCACCTGGGAATTGCACAAGAAAAACAATAAAATGACAAAAGACAAACAAAGACAACGATAGGAACTCGGGATAGCCGGATCTGGTACCGGCACTAGCAACAGCCAGCGGTAGGGTACCTGTTTATGGGTACCCAAACCACCTGTTCATGTATATTTTCACGGTATTCAATTGATTTTTACTTTACTTACTCAATGCATTGTCAGGCGCCAAAGAAATGGTATTAATTAAGACAAAAGCCAGTACTTAACTGTTAGCTTAAAACAGATGGTTACAGCAGCGAATGTTGATTTATCAGATCCTGCTTACCCTTCCGTAGCACCTGATGATACCTCACTTTTATAGGGGTTCACTCTGCTGGTGCTTTAGCTTTGTGGCGTTCTTGTTTATTTTTGTTTATCTGTTTGGTCTTTGACATACTGTCTAAATTCGAGTTGTCTGTGAATTGCCGTGATTTTAGAAATCCCCCTTTGCTCGTTCTGCCTTGGGTATTCGTTTTACGATGAATATTAATTCAATTTGACATTAGTCAGAAACGTCTAACCCAATTTTATTTTAACCTGTCTCTACATTTTTTCTTCATCTTCAGTCGTTAAACAGGGGTCGTTGACCCATCTTCCCTTCTCTAGACCTGCGAATGAAAGTATTTACAGTTCAATTAAAAAGTTATCAGTCCTTGCTAATGATTTATAAATTTATTGATATGAGTTTTTTTATATTGGATTATATAACGGATCATCGGAATGTATAGATGGCATCTTATATCAGTCCGAAGCAGAGTTTATTCATCAAGAAAAATGTAAAAAGAAAAACATTACCCCTAATTGTCTCTTACTGGTCAATATTAGCGAGACAGATAAAATGCCAATTTACGTTTCTTCATACGTCATTACTGTTATAGAATCATTTATCATTGAAATCGTTGTTTTCAATTAGATGACAATCTCTCCTTGATCGTCTGTAACCTATCACAATTTGTCTCTTACGATCTGTTTTGATGATTCAACATAAGACAGACTAACAAGATAAATAAAACACTCCCCAGTGATACAATGACCTTCCAGTCATGAAACCAATAGACTTAAACACTGAGCAAAAAAAAGGAAACGGAATGGCTGTGTGTAGTTGATAAGGGGACGACCATTTGATTTTCAGGGGAGGGCCTGGGCGAAACCAGTAATCTTGGTGCCAGTGAAAATAATTATATTAATCTTACTTGTCATGAAAATAAATAATTGTCCCCCGCCGCAACGCGGAGCGCCGTGCGTCCGTCCGTCACACTTTCTTGTAACCGCTCTCAAGACTACAGATTTTGACGGATTTTCATGAAATTTATACCAAATGTTTATATTACTAATACCTTGGGCAAGTTGGAAAATCAGCCTTGGTCGATACTTTTTGACGGAGTTATGGGACTTTGACCGAAATCTTAACTCTGTTTTATCAAAAAATTGACCTTGTAAGCGCTCTCATGCCTACAAATTTTGACGGATTTTCATGAAATTTATACCAAATGTTTATACCACTAATACCTTGGTCAAGATTGAAAATCAGCCTTGGTCGATACTTTTTGACAGAGTTATGGGTCTTTGACGAAAATAACGACACCGTTTTAGCCAAAAATTGACCTTGTAGGCACTCTCATGGCTACAAATTTTGACGGATTCTAATGAAATTATTACCAAACGTTTATACCGCTAATACCTTGGTCAAGTTCGAAAATCAGTCTCGGTCAATACTTTTTGACAGAGTTATGGGAATTTGACGAAAATAATGACTGTTTTATCCAAAAATTGACCTTGTAAGCACTCTCATGCCTACAAATTTTGACGGATTCTCATCAAATTGATACCAAATGTTATATCCACTAATACCTTGGTTTAAGTTCGAAGATCAGTTTCGGTCGAGACTTTTTGACGGAGGTATTTGACTTTGACCAAAATAACAACACCGTTTTAGCCAAAAACTTACCTTGCAAACGCTCTCATGCCTACAAATTTTGACAGATTCTAATGAAATTTATACCAAATGTTTATATCACTAATACCTTGCTCAAGTTTGAAAATCAGCATTGGTCGATACTTTTGGACGGAGTTATGGGACTTTAACGAAAATAATTACTCTGTTTTATCCAAAAATTGACCTTGTAAGCGCTTTCATGGCTACAAATTTTGACAGATTTTCATGAAATTTATACAAATGTTAATACCACTTAATCTGGTCAAGTTCGAACATCTGCCGATACTTTTTGTATCCCCACATATTTAATTTTGGAACTGCCCTGAATATTTGAAAATATTGCAATTTGATATACAGTATTCTAGTATATTGCATGAGCAGCGGGGGACCCAGGAATTCTATCTTGTTTAATTTTGTTTTGAAGAATAAAGTTTTTGTCGCAAATACAAATAAAAAATTTTTTATGTTACTTTTGATAAAAATTAATAATTTGATCGAGATTTTCATGAAAATAAATATTTTTCAAGGCAAAATCGCGCAAGCCTCCCCCGAAAATCAAATGGTCGTCTCCTAACTTGTCTTGCATATCAAAATTTTACTGCGGCAGTTTATTGAACATCTATAAAAAAGAATTAGTTGATTGCAGATGTTAAAAGTTATCATTCAAAAGGCCTTGACCATTAAAAATGTTGTATCAGGTTACAAATCCACATTTTTGCAAAGTAAGTTTAAATGGAAAAGTATGGTAGGGCGAGATGCAGGTGTGCAGTATGCCTGATTTTCTTAGACTTATTGTTTTTTTATAATATATTTGTCACATTCCAAGGTGCTATATATAAACAGAAAGTTGGCTCAATTGTGCTCCTTTACTCGCAGACTTTTTCTTATTATCTCACGAATTAACAATGAAGGGATATGGAGTAAATGTAAATGAGACAAAGTCTCTACAATTCATGTTAATGCTAAGCAATGGAACAACGCTTTGTTGTTCTTCATATTGATGTCAGTTCTTCATCTTGAAGACTGAATTTCGTCATTAACTCGTCCAAGCTCATAAAAATAACCAAAAAACCCCAAAGTTACTGATTTTTTTTTGCATAAAGTGCATTTCGACAACTTATGTCTCCTAAGTGCAGATAAAATCAAAACATTTGGACGTCCATGAACCGAAATACGTGAAAAAATAGATAAAGAATAGATAACAAATAGGATCTAAATATAAAAGCTAAAATCAGCCAAGGATAGAGCTATGCAAGAAGGAGATACTCCTAAATTTTAAACGATTTCTTCTAAAATTTAGAAATAGCAATTTTCCAGATTAAATCGGTTTTCGGGCCAGCACCGAATTACTAGCTACTGGGTTGGTGAATACCCTCGGGGACTAACAGTCCACCAGCAGAGGCATCGGCCCAGTGGTAATAAATAACAAAATATCGAAGTTACTGTGAATTTTGTTTCTGCATATACGCATTTCGACAACTTACGTTTCTTCAGTGCACATAAAATCTAAACGTTTAGAGACCCATAAACCGAAATACGCGTAAAAGCTGATAGAGAACAAATAACCAATAAGATCTAATACAAAAGCTAAAATCAGCCAAGGAGGGAGCAATGAAAGAGGGAGATACTCTTTAGTTTTAAACAAAATTGTCTAAAGTAAGTGAAACCGAAGTGAAACCGAACAATCAATCTAAAACGAATAATCCAGTGACAATGGCAAAATCGGAAACAACAAAGAAACAGAGACCACAAAAACACACAAAATGATTAACGGACCGAATAAAAACAATGGTTGACATCAGGTGCATCGGTAGGGTAAGCATCTCCTGCTTTTTGTAAGACACCCGCCGTGTTGAACATGTCAAATGCGGTAGTAAGGTCAAATCCGGTAGAGGAAACAACAAATTTAGAAATTGCAAGTTTAAAATTTAGTCGGTTTTCGGGCAAGCATCGAAGTATTAGCTCCTGGATTAGTGAATACCCTCGGGGACAGACAGTCCACCAGCAGAGGCATCGGCAAAGTGTTAATGAATCAAAAAATAACGAAATTACCGTGAATTTTGTTTTCTGCAAAAAATTGAAGATGCTAGACCACCCAGTCTCACTTATAGATACATTGATAATGATTTATAACGAATCTTTTGTTAAATATATACTACAGAATTAGAGATAAAAAAAACAATAACCGCGAGATCTACATCTTTATTGGACTTGCATCTCGCATTTATCAAAAAACAGTCGTCTCAGTACTAAATTTTACGACAAAAGGGACGTCTTTAATTTCAAAATTATCAATATCCCAGAGATCTGGATGCATATAATTATAATTGAAAACACAATTTTATGATTAGCTAGATGATTTTGACTTTCCAATAGTGAACTTATCATTTTTTGTAGCAGTTATATTCCGATATCCCGACATACATTTCACAACTCCTACTCTATTTTTGTAGTTTATACTGCTACTCTATCACCAGAGAGGAATAACCGTCTCAAACAAATAAGCTTTGTTCAATGAATGTTGCAATTCTCACTACAGAGGTTTTGTGGTCGTCACCCTGATTTGCATTCTATTTCACAAATGACAGTAGACATATTTGAGAATATGCAGAGTTTTTGACCGAACTGACAAACTCGGACTTAAATTTTCAGTGTCACGTGTCCCGATCCACACGTGGGACAGATCAAGTTTACCCTTCCGAGCACCTAAAGATATCTCCAGTTTCTGTATTAGTTCACACTTCTAGTGCTTTAATTTTTATGGGGTTCTTGCTTTGTGGGGTTGTCTTAGTTTGTGTTTTACATGTATTTTTGCATGTGTTTTTGACTTTTGATTCCTTAATCACTTTTCTTACGTTTTTGGTGTTCGTTGAAAATGTATTTTGTACAAAGTATTGAGACGACAAATTGTTGTAGCCGAAACCACAGAAAAGGAAGATGTTGGGGGAAAATATACATTTTTTCCAAAGAATGAGATATTGTTTTGCCCTGTTACATCGATTTATCTTTTGGTAATGATAATAAAAAAAACAACAACAAACGTATTAAAAATTTGAAAAAAATCGAGGACACATTGATTCCTTGCACTAATTAAAGTGATTTGAACAGATCAACTCTTTCTGTATTACACCAGCTACACTATTGCTTCCATGCGCTGTAAGAAAAGCTCTTGTTCAAGGTCTGCTTTCTTTTGAAAATAAGACGACAGAAATATTTGATAAATTTGGTTCAATTGTTTGTTTAGTAATGTTTTCAATTTTGCTAGATGATGAATGTTCGACAGAGCTGACAGATACTTTTGACCCTTGCGAGATACCAGTAGCTCATGAAAAGGATATCAAGGCTGCGTCTAACTTCGGACATTATTTTATGCAACTTGGGTATATTTTGTTTAGGAGCTACGAACATCATTGTTACCATTTCTTTTTCGATTCATGTATGGGATCTTCCAGTCATGAAAAATTGAAGTCGAATTACCCTTAGTGCTGTCCCAAATGGACCAAAAATGCACCGGTTGTTTTTTATTATTGCAGATTTTTATTGGCCTTTCAAACGATACACGAATTAATATCATAAAGCATTGTAATGACTTTGACCTGCATGGGCCCTTGATTGAAATAAACAGACTCAATTATCTTATCTTGATATTACCTTACAAGTGTGTGCAACAGAATCATAATTTCATGCACTACCGAAGACAATATATGGAAGTGTTGCGACCCCCTCGATATAAAGGGAGTTTTTCAATATTATTGGTATTAACTATAGATTAACTATCTCACGATAATTCAAATTCCAAGTTGTTTCATTTTGGCTTTATATTTAGATCATATTTGGATATTTGTTCTCTATCAGTTTTTAAACATCTGTGAGTTATGGTCTTCCAAACGATTAGATTTTAGAGATATAAGTTGTCGAAATGCACATATGCAGAAACTACATTCACAGTAACTTCGGTATTTAGTTATTTGTTACCACTAAGTCGAAGCCACTGCTTGTGGACTGTTAGGGGGTATTCACCAATCCAGTAGTCAGTACTTCGGTGCTGACCCGAAAGCCGATTTTATTTTGAACCTTACAATATCTAAATTTTTGTAAATTTTGTTGAAAACTAAGGAGTATCTCCCTCATGCAAGCTCTGTCATACCTGGCTTTGGCTTTATATTTAGATCATATTTGTTATTTGTTCTCTAACAGTTTTTTAACATCTTTGAGTTTATGGTCTTCCAAACGTCTAGATTTTATCTGCACTAAAGAAATATTAGTTGTCGAAATGCACAATTCACAGCAACTTCTGTATTTAGTTATTTGCTATAAACATCTTTTATTCGGTGCTCGTTCGGTAGGGTTCCGGTGTTTGTCGGTGAGAATTCGGTTTAGTCGGTGCCAGAACAACGGTGTACTTTCTGTATGCCTTTGATTTTTTGCATTTTCTTCGAAATTCTTGAACGAACAAAAATTTTTGCTACTGGGCATAATCTTTTTTGTCCGTTTTACATAGGATCGTGCTATACGATGTAGTGGACGAACGGCTTATTTGTTGTGACTATGAATTTGTACATTTTTCGAGATCCAATGTTTAATGCATTTATAAGAACCCCAAAGATCATATATACATGCATTTATATTGAGTGGTATTATCATCATATCGGAAAACGAATATCGAAGCATAAATGAGGAAAAAGGGATCCCAATATAAAAAATCCAAATCACGGCAATTCATATTCAACACAACTTGAGACAGCATGACAAAGACAAAGAAAAAAATAAACAAAATAAACAAAAGTGAAGAAGATCGCCACAAATTTGAAGCACTACCAATGTGAACCCCTGCAAAAATTTAGGTATCATGAAGTGCTTATGAAGGGTAATCATGACCTGCTCCACGCTTGGCACTCGTCACACTGCACGTGAAAAAGTACGGTTGTCCCAGTTGGTGTTTGTCAGTCCAGTAAATGGGATTAATAACAAAATTACCGAACAGAGTGGTCAAGAGCCGAAGTCCATAAACAAAAAGACAAATCAGGTGGAAACCAAAGGCAAAATTGTCGACCGCAATGGTCCTGACTTGGGACGGGCATTTCAAAAGCAATGGTGGGTTAAATTGGTTCTACGCTTGTCGTAAACCTTTGTTTTTCAGACGTTCAGCGTTTTCAATATAGAGGTATAGGTCCAGGTATGATGCTGATGATGGTGTGTCTCTGGTCTCTTTAAATTCGAGTTCATTTGGGTATCTAAGATGATGATTATCCTTAAATTGACACTTGCTTAATGAAATAACATCATTTATATAAAAGAAGCTAGAATTAAAAGACTTGTCTTTTTTCTGAACTAGCTAACTAGTCAATGAGTAAATTAAAAAAAAATAACGCATTTTTTTCAATTTCCGTCTCACCTTTTCATTGGTGAATCTTTGCATTGATTTGTTGAAAAAAAGTACGTTTTGCTGTTTCACAGTAGACTCGAAATTAAATTTGTCTTCATCAGATGGTATATAAGCTTGCATTGACGTGAATTAAAAGTAAAATATCACATATCCTATGTCTAGAAAATTTCTGAAACGTTGATTGGCCAGACTGTGCAATCTTTAATGCATACCAGCAATAAAAACATGCATATTTCTGTCTTGACTAGGTTTATGTCCTTGTCTGGATTGGCTGGACAGTTTTATACAGAATTTTCAATTTGTAGACTTCCACAACCATTACATGATACTTAAAACTTCGCTAAATTACACTGTACCTACATTTTATTCCAGGATGTGAGGTGCTAGAAGTGGCAGGTAACTTCTAAAAAAATTGATGAGTTACGATTAAACTCGATTAAAATGAAATAATTTTGTCCAAGATGAAGTATGTATATTAAACTATCAAGTATGGCAAATCACATTTTATTTTTTGAATGCCCATTTTAATAAAAATGAGTTCTTAAGTAAGGTTACAAAAAAGTAGAATTAGAAAAATAAAAACAGTTTAGTAAATATATTTTGATGATCTTAACATACAACGAGTATACAAAAACCTTGGGAAATGAAAATGTGCCTGTACTGTTGCATAACATACAGATCTTGGACAAAAGAATTACTGTGCTTAGATATTTTTCTATATATTTCATGTAAAACTACATTTTCCACATTATTATTGTAAAGCCATTTCTTAACTTAATTGTTTGAAATTTGCGCCATTGAACTCGGAATATTATTGTGTTAATGATACCTACCTTGTTGTGATTTCTGTGTCTTCACACAATGGATACACCTGAACTATTGTCTGGGGCGTTTGTTGTCATCTGGAGAGCTGGGCGACCCGGCGGGAAGACTTCGCCAACCAAGATATATGACGAGTAACCTGTTAACCATTAAGGATTACGTTGACATCACCATATCATTATGCATATAATTTTCTGACCCTGAGTTTTGAAGAATAATTAATTTATTGACACGATGTTGAAAATCCCGATTTATGCAAGAAAAATTGTGACATAAAATTTTACTTCTTGTTTCAATCACCGATTCTTTAATCTAATATCAAGAAACTGGTACTGATATAAACACTCTAACTACACAAAATTATGAGTTTAATGGTGTAAATTTGATTGAAATTAGATAAGAATAGGTTTCACAATAATTTTCTGAAGAATATGATTTTATATGAAATATATAGAGAAAAAAAATGTAGCGTGTGAATACATTGCCCAAGATCTGTACCATACACAATATATTTTGTTCGGTTTATATCGACTGCGTGCTCTCGAACTTAACTATCAGAACTGGACTTGCCAACCGGTAAATTTTTATCTAGTTTATTGGCAGTTTGTGAAAACAAATTGTTTTGTCTTATTCATACTATCTAAATTGGTGTTGGTGGGATTTTTTATTTTTGAATCCCTCCTTCCTATTTTTTGCTCGGTATTCGTTTGCTTATATATTTAAATGCTGAAATAAAATTTCTATTATTGAAGGAGTATGAGTCTAAATAAATTTGTAATTAAAATGAAACTCTAACTTTTTATTTGGAAGGGCTTTGCTAACAGATCAACATTGGCAAACATTTTTTTAAAAAAATCAAGAATCTTATATAAAAGTGATCATAATTTTGGAGGGAAATGATTCTCTCTAGAATGTTCTCTCATTTTTCATTAGCTGTTTATATGCCTTTAAATACATGAAAATATAATTGGAAATTGTTAAAATTTTGTACCTTTTTTACATTACTTTGAAATCACGTTTGCCTTGATTTATTACCCATGCTGCTTACAAATATGCCCTTGCACCTCTTGAGAATCCAGGAATACAGATAACAGTCAAAATTTCTAAATTGATATTTATATTTTTCCATTTTCTGTAAATTGTTTTGCTTTTGTTTTGATTTCGAATAAGGTAAATTGGTTTTGTCCTATTGTGAGTGTCCCGTGATCTCCTTGTACATCTTTATTCATTCAAGTGAATGTACATATCAGAAATGGGTTAATCGAAATCATTTAATCGTTATGGATTGTAATCGATTACATTTTCCCCAGTAATAACATGTAATCAGTAATCATTGAATTTTATTATTACAAGTAAACATATATGCTGTAATCGTGATTAATTTCAGAACCTAAATTCACAGTAACCTCGGTATTTTGTTATTTTTATTACATTTTGATTACATTAGAAAAATATATATAATAAAATGGATTCTTTTACATGGTACCGTAAACATAACATGTATTACTCATATTGAGTAAATTCCCCTTTCATTGATATCATGTAGAAATATATATAATTGTAATTTTACAATTTAATAAAAACTATTGCAATTTATTTGCAAATGGTCATAATGTCGAAATATTAAATGATGAAACGGTTCTTGAATATAAAGTATTTTATCAAAGTCGGAGTGTTTTGTTCTTGTTTGATTCATTTTTTTTACAATAATCAAGTTACACATGTATTTTTGTCAGCGAGACAATCTTTTCCCCATGAAACTAAACTACATTTTATTTATTTGTAAATCTGTGTTAATCATACCTAATATTAACAGATTGTAGTAGTAGTAACTAAATACTGTACAAATATAATTAGGTACTATTGCTTTGAATTAGTTTCTAAAGGCTATAAACTTGTTTGTCAAAGTATTTTTGGAACATTAGCTATTTTAAGGGTATCATTAATACTAATTAGAGTTAAATAAAAATGTCATTATTGATTGTTAAATTGTCATTAAGTGTAAAAAAAAAATAAAATAAAATAAAATAACTGTTTGATGTAAAAGCCATGTTTTATGATTTTTATCACATTTTCTAAATTCTGTGTAATACATAAAATGATTCTGCTTAGACATGTATATAAATAATTTTGCTAAAATATTTCATTCATTACTTATGCAAACTAGATAATCTATTTTCTTTTAATTCATTTGTGGAAAAAATATTTTATGTAATTGTTTGTTATCATGCTGTAATCATGATAACTGTGACAAAATTAATCACACGTAATATTTGAAATTTTGAGTAATCATTATGTAAACGATACTATTTGTTCCCAAATGTAATCATGATTTAATCGATTACATTTTTACGTAATCAATCCTAACTCTGGTATATTTTATAGCAGCTCTTTGTGATCATTCTGGGAAATATTTTGAAGTTTTTCTGATATGTTTACCTTTTTATGTCTTGTTGTAAATATTTTAATACAGAATTTACTATAAATATAGTTCCGGCAGATGACTAGTGTCAACTCCGGGCAGATCAGAAACATATGAAACACAATTACACAAAGCTGTCGAAATGATGGAGGAAAATTAAGCAGAATGATCTAAAATAGAGCGCCAAGATCAGCTTATTTTGAATGAGGGTACGCCTTAGTGTTAGACAGAAATAAAAATGAGGTATAGTAAGTTTTCAAGGAAAGGGGTAGACTTGGTAGACTTGGTAGGCCTTAGATTTTCCAAATAGTTTTTCAAATATGCAGTATTTAATAGATGCATGTTCATACATACTTTTAGCTATTTTCAATAATTTCTACAGGTTGCTTTTCTGTTTGATAATTCTTAGAGTAATACTAACATTGAATAACCAACAGTTGCTTTTGATCACTAACCCATGTTTATCTCTATTTGCCGTAAATCACACACTTCTCGTCGCAATTAACTTTTAATTTCTTTTGTTTTAATGAGTAATATGAAATCTTAACAGAAATCATAAGTCTTTAGGATAAAGAAAATGCTAACGTATCTGGTTACTTAAGATAAATACTATCTATTATTTTTTAAGGGTATCCCGTACTTTGCTTTGATACCAGTATATTTCAATCGGCAATTCTCGTAGAAATGTTTATTTTGTTTTTTGTACTGATCTTTACCTCACTTCATGCATGGCACCAATAAGCAGAGAAATTTTCAAATAAATAAATAAATTCTTTTTCTCACTTAAATGGATGATCAACTCCAGTTTCGTATGTGATATAAAAATTGATTGCCCATAACGTGATAAATAAAGGCTCTTTTAACATTTTAACTTCAAATTAAATTGCATAACTTTTTCGAATAAATAGCAGTTTCAGTGGCTTTATTTTGATTCCAAATAAGAATTTTTACTATTTTATTTTCTAAATGTTGAAGTCGGCGACTGCGTGATTACTTTCCTTTAAATATTGAATCCGATATTGTCAAGTGTCTTGGGAAATTAAAATCTATTGTAAACCAGACGACATTACAAGTCAAAGTCTTTTTTGATAATTAAAGATTGCGAAATAAAATTGGCACCAACACCATGAGACCACGAGAGACTTAATGTAAGCACAAAATAATTTTCAAGCAGCTTGATCAACAACAGCAATTTTTTTTTCCAACTTTAACCGATTTTAGCTCGAAACTTGCAAAATTGAAATCAATTTTGTATAAAACTAATGTCCTTAGCTGATTTAACATCCTGTTTGTTATTTGTTTTCTATTGGTTTTTACACATATTTTCCTTTGTAATTGTCCAAAGTTTTTGATTTGATCTGCAGTGAAGAGACATAAATTGTTGAAATGGCCATATGTAGGAACATTTTGAAATCCGAAATACGTGAACAAGTGACCAATAATATCTAAATAGAAAAACCAAATCAGCTTAGGACAGAGCTATGTGAGATCACGTGGTAAATGGTCAAAAATATTTTCAGGAAAGCTTATCAGATGATCTGTCTACTCGAATTATGCCATGGAAAATGAAAAGTGGTTGAATCTAAAGTTGATAGAATCTGGAAGAAGTTGGTTTATTTGATCAGATAAGGGATTATAAAATTAGACCTGGAAAAAAATATCAGTGATGTACATATCAATTTGTGTCCTCACTTTTACCTGTTTCTTCGGTCCATTTACAAGCGCAGTTTCCCGAAATTGACAAAGATGGAACACTAAAAACCAGATTATATGATCATGCAGATTATTTCAATGTCTGTTCCATTCGCATGTGGCATCCCTTCAGCTCGCATGTACGGCGTGCATCTAATTCGGTTTACCATTTATATGTTCTGATATACCCCCTCCCCACACACACACATAATCAAATAAAATTTGTGTACGAGTGTCACCCTACAAGGCATGCACATTTATGACGTAGACTAAAAAAATGTACTGGGATATTATCTATTTATTAATATGCTACAGCTTCACTTTAATGATGAGTTGTTTATTATATTGTTCTCAACAAAGTCCTACTTCATCGTAATTTCTTTTAGTGGACAATTTTAGAAGTTGGAGTTGTGGATTGATGTTTAGTGGTAATAAAAACAGACATTTTTTTCTGGTAATCTGTGGAGAACCCAGATAGTACCAGAATAAACCACCAACTTTGGGCAGGTAGCTGACATACTTCATCGTTTTCGGTCGCATGCTGAGTCATCCTTATTTGTGATTTACATAGCATGATGCATACTCACAATGTTGATGGCTACAGTGGTTGTATGAGTAAACTAATTACCTTAACCACTCAACCACCTAGACCCCTAGTTAACCATAAAATTTAAGTTTTTTTTTCTCTTTTTTAATTTCAGATGCGTCACCTTTACTTAAACGTAAAAAGAGCAAAAGCTGAACCTGAAGATTACTATCCAGTTATCGGTATGTAGATCTACTATTACTTGTAAAATTGAAAAAAAAATTAATAAGCACACTAAACAAATCCTAGACAAATTTAGGTATATTTTGCATGGTTGTTTATTTTGTTGCTGTTATCTGCTGTTGTTATGATACCAATATTTTGTCTTTTATTTTTCCCTAAGACCAGCAGTAGCAGTATTTTCAGATTTGCAAAGAAACACATTGGTTGTATCTTTCTGCTTTATGATATTATTTTGACAATTTAGTGTGTTAATGGGATATGTCAATCTAAATTTAAATCTCTTTCATTTCGTGCATTTTATACATCAAAAAAATTATTTTTATTCAGTATAAAACACTCACGTGATTGCTTTATAAGACTGAATGCATATGTATGGGAAACTTTAAAGTTAGTTGAAACCGAAGAATTCAGAATTGTTGAATTTGTCTGTAAGATATGACCGAATTTCGTAAGACATGTTACATGTGTTAAGTGTNTGGTCGAAATACTTTTGCCAAAAGAGTCTTGTACATGTATTCGACTATTCCATGCCTTTTGTCTTTTCTTTAATTCACTCGATTTCGAAGCACTTAAGCCGATTATTTACCTCAACTCATTTCCCTACCCGAATTATTTTCCTCGGATTTATTACTTCTACCTTATTAATATTTTATGCATATTGACCTTCTATTATGATTCACCTAAGTATTAGTTGAAGTTTAAGTTTCAATTCCCGGTCCAGGGATCAAACCTTCGCTACTTTTCTGTATTATCAAGGTGATCAAACGACTTTTATGAAATATTTCGGCTTCGTAAGAAAGGGTTAGTTAAAATGCCTTCTGACTTAGCACTTAAGCATCTTAAACACCCCTTTTCATACGAAGAATTTTAATTCAATTTACAAGTGTGGACCCAAATTGATGTCTTGCCCGTCCCTACATGGTCACAAAATTGATGTGAAAACTCAAACTGACTAAATCAGAAAACTAAACATACTCCCTAGACTGGGAAATTAGGATAACTGACAAAAGCAATAAAGCACACTGTCATGTATCACCTAAAACCAAAATGCCAAATATCAGTGACCTAACACTGATAGATACTGAAAAACAAAACCTGTTCACTAGACCATGAAAATGAGATCAAGGGCTAAAGCTAAATAGCAGACTGTCGTGTTCCATTTAAGACAATAGAAAAACGAAGGGAAACGGGGAATGTGTCAAAGAGACAATGACCCAAAGGGGAGTAATAACAACTCAAAGCCACCATAAGATCTTCAATGAACGGTGAGGAAACACCCACATACCAAATATTATTATTATGAGTAAAGAGCTTGATACAGTAATCAAATGGACCAAATAAAGAGCTTGAATCAGTTGCTAGTTTTGCACCTTTGGCCCCTTTAGCTCGGAAACGGTAAAAGCTATGCCAAATTTGTTGGCATACTACTGAAAGCTTATATCAAGAAGAATCCAAAGAAAAAAACTTATCGAAATCCGATGAAAAATAAAGATTTCACATATTTTGAAAATTCGCAATTTTGGCCCCTTTGACCCCTTGTAGCTCCGAAACCGTAAGAGCTACGCAAAATCTGTTGGCATAGCATTGAAAGCTTATATCAGGAGGAATTTAAAGAAAAAAATCCCACCGCAATCCGATGAAAAATAAAGATTTCACATATTTTGAAATATTGCAATTTTGGCCCCTTTGACCCCTTGTAGCTCGGAAACGATATGAGCTATGAAAAATCCGTTAACAGTAAACTGAAAGCTTATATCAAGAGGAATTCTAAGAAAAAAATCCCATCAAAATCTGATGAAAATAAAAATTTTAGGTTATCTGTAAATTTACGATTTTGGCCCACTTTGGCCCCTCATAGCTCGGAAACTGTAAGAGCTTCGGAAAATCCATTGACATACTACTGAAAGCTTACATCAAGAGGAATCAAAAGAAAAAAATCCCATTGAAATCCGATGAAAAATCAAAATTTTATGTAATCTGCATGTTTGCAACTTTTGCCCCGTTGGGCCCCTCATAACTCGGATAGGAAACAAATTATCAAAAATCTGATGCTGCAGCGCCTATTCATTTTTCATAAGGAATCCATTGCAAAAACGGCATCAAAATCGGACTAAAAATAAAACAATAAAATTTTTAAAATTCGCCCCTTTTGGACCCCATTTGTCTCACGAACGGTACATGCGACGTGAATCCGTTGACATACTACTGAGTGGAAATTACCTCAGGAGCACACTGAAAGAAACCCCATCAAAATCCGATAATTAATAAAAATTCTACAGCTAAATAGGTGAAAACACCCAATTTTTTGCCCTTTTTGGCCCCTATTTTAAAAACGGGAGGGGCCATAATAACCAAAACCAATCCACACCTTCCTTTTGTGCCAAGGAACATTGTGTTAAAATTTCATAAGGATTGATCAACTTGAACTTGAGTTATTGGCCAAAACTTAAAGTGTCTACAGACAACGACGCCGACGACGACGACAACGACGACGACGACAACGACGACAACGACGACGACAGCGCCATACCATTATATGACCACAAAATTTTTTGCGATCGTATAAAAACTTGGGCATGTTGGGTTTTGATTGCTAATTGAGGTTCATTGGTGTTTGGTTTATGCCTAGACTCCCAAGGCCATGTTGACCTCAGAGTATCTTACAAACGCCAAACTCAAAATAACAATTTAATGCAGTGTATTAGTCACTTTAAATGTTATTTATCATGTTTATATACATATACATGTACTTTTAAATTTACATGTATACATTTTATATAGCTGTAGTACTTATCTCACATAACATATTGACTGAATCTGAGATTGACAAAAAGAAAAACTGCATCATAATACATTAATATTAATTGAAAATATGAAT
>MJUU01040267.1:6747-33290 GCA_002080025.1 Modiolus philippinarum
AAAAAAAAAAAAAAAACCAAACAAACAAATCAAAACATAAACTGACATAGGGCAATCTATATTCGTTTTTTTTTAAATTTAATATAAGTTTCTAATAAGCCAATGAAATAATATAATCTATTACGAAAATATCAATTAGGCCACACCAAATTAATTAGCAGTTCTTCGAGATTTTGGCCAAAAAAATTGGAGCGAACGAGCGAAATTTTTTTTTTTTAATTTTAAATTTTTCGCCTCAAATATTCTTGAATTTAAGAGCGAGCGAAATATTTTTTTTTTATTTTTTCTTGTCCGGTGTTTCAATAATGTTTCAAATATGCGTATTTGAACCTGCATAACAGCTTACATTCAACCTCCAGACTTAAAAGGGCATTTGTGATAAATCAACAACAACTTTTTCACATTCTGACCTTCTGTTACATGATATCTATAGCCACAACTACATGTATATGTTGTTCAGCACTACACTTTTCAGTATGCATATTGATCACTAACTAGTCTACCAAAGAATTGTGTAAATTTCATGTAAATAATCACTAGAGATCATTTAAGATGTACCTAACTAGAAACTTGTGCAAAAAAAGACAAGCAGATTCAAAAATGATAATAGCTTGCAGAGTTGGTCAATATCTGGCAGTGATTATCTTAAACAGGTGCTAGAACTTGATAATTCTTATAATGTCTTAGAAATATTCCACTATTTATGTTTTAAAAACCTAAATGTATAACCTCCATACAAAGAACAACAATGATTAAGATGCATGCAAGAAAGTTTTGTCTTATGTAGTAAGTAAAATTATTTAGGTAAATTTAAAAAGCTTTTTTTGTCAGTAGTATATACTGACATGACTGATGTCATCATGAGTATGCAATTTTAAAATCAGATTCATGGCTTGTTCTAGTGAATACGACTCATCCCAAATTCATACTTATTGAACAGACAAGAAGAGTTAACCAGTTAAGTTCATCTTACTAGGCTTTCCCACATTTGGCTGTTTGTTTGTTCATTGTTTTAAAACTCTGTAATAATCTTTACATCAGATTGTAATATTAACACTGAATTCTGTACACTATGAAAAAGAAAGGAAATGGGTTAAATGTCAAGGAGACAACATCCCATATCCAGGTTAAAACGACCCAAAACAAAGCATCTAGGGGTCACCGTACGGTCTTCAACACAGTGAGGAACCTCACACCACTAGTCCTACAACAACTTTTGTCTGTTGTGTTTATCAATGTCCAAATATTAAAGGTTGCACAACAAACGAAGGCTTATGTTTAGGAATAATCTGTACACACTGATATTTATTTACGCAAGTCATACACAAAAAAATTGTAATACAATGTAGGTGCAAAACACGAAATTCAACGAATGTTGAAAACAATGGAAATGTCAAAACGTAACCAAGCCGTTACAAGATTTTAAATACCACTCAAGTATTTGCGGAGAGAATTAGACAGGACGGCTTGAATAATTCAAGTTTGACGCCTCACGACTATTCATGAAAGGCAGTTGACTGTTTTTACTTCGTTCCCACATCATTTTCTTGTGGCCATGTCATCTGAATCAGAATAACGCTTAAATACAATGCATTTTCCCTTGTATCAAGCGCATAAATGACACAGATTCGATTTTTATAATTTCCGAATCAAATTCGTGAAAACTTTTTGTTGATTTCAACGTGCGGGATTTTTATTTTTATTTTTTTATTTTGATTTTGGAAAATAAGGTGCGGGAAAATAATTTTTATTTTTAAATTTTGATTTTGCTAATTTAGGAGCGGGATTTCCAAAGAACTACTAATTAATTTGGTGAGGCCTTACGCCTATTTTAAAATCAAAACGGGTATACAAGTGTGAGCTTGTTCCATTTATAGATTTAAAAACATTGTATGAATGTTTCAAGTTATATTTGAAACAAAAAAAAATATAAATCTAATAACGCCAATAATTGAAAATTGTGTTTATGATCGGTTACGTAAGATTTCATTACACAAGGAACCCTCAATGCTAAGTTATGGCTCGATTTCCACTGTTGATTTCAGTTCCGTGTCTTCAACTCAGTTTAAGTTTCTATTGTAATTATTTGATGCGGCTATTTTGGTGATTCATTTACTTGTTGTATTTTAAAAGTTTATTTTTAACAAAGTAAATGAAATATGCAAGGTGGAGAGTTTTGATGATTTGACGTTGTACAATACGGGTATGCTCTATTGGATTTAGAGCATATGTTTGTTGACAAAGCAAAAGAAGAGCGTCAAATATATTTGCATTTAATATTTTTTAAAACTTTTTTATCTACAGACGATGAGCTAATATTGATTTATATTGTTCTGTGAATAAAATGGAGTCCCGCGTTTTGGTTCTGTATCAAAATATTCATAAATTTGAACAAATAACTTCCTTTTAAAAAAAAATGATTAAATTAACATCTAAAGACATTATGCTTGCTTTCAAATGGGGTAAACTGGAAACTTATACAATAACTAGAATAGAATATTTTGTTAAAACTTAGAGTATCTCCCTAATGCAGAGCTCTGACCTTAGCTGAGTTTTGGTTTGACTTTAGATCCTTTTTATTATTATTTCCTCTTCCTTCCGTAATTAGTTATTCATCAGCTTTTGTAGATCTTTTTATTTCTGGATTTCCATTTTTTTATCGTATCTGCACTGAAGAGACTGAAGATGTCGAAATGACCATATGCCTAACGAGTGAGGATATATGGAAATCTGTTAGAAATTCAAATAGATGAGTAAAGAATAAAATGTGCATGAAATAATGTTACCAAGACTTATTATCTGCAAAATCTTTATGGCCAAAAAGAAAGAAATTATATCATTTCAACCTTTATCTGGACCTTTTTATACTGGATGTAGATAGAGTTGAAATACATCAACAAAAAAAGAAATGTAGAAAAAAAACACACATTATTTTTTAAATCAATTACACAATATCAGTCATATTTTTGTTCCATTCTAAATCTAATTTTAATTGAGGTACCAAAGAGTGTGAAACTGAAATATGTCGATCATTAAGCTCTATTTCAATTTTTTTCCTTTGGAAAGAAATGCGCCTTTTCAGTGAACATAATAACAAAATTGATTTTTTTTCTATTAAATGAGAAAATTTCATATATTCCCATGAGAGTTCTTATAACGGAAAAAAGGTAATATATTTGTAAAAAACACAATTTATTTTTTTAAATTAATTTTAGTTAGCTTATAGATATGAAGCGTGGTATAAAAACCTGGCAGATAATTTTTTTCTTATGTTAATTTTTTTATTTCCGGTTTTCATAATTAATATTCTGATAAAATTCAAACTATCTGTGGTATTACATATGGATATAATTTTTTGTAGTGTATTGTGTAAAAAAGATGTTCGATCTTCGCAACTTACGTTATAGTACCTTTTCTTCTTTATAACTTATGGAACCTAGAACATATCTGTATTATACGGTCTACTTTTTTTTTACTATAAACATTCTTGAGAAAATATAAGTAAGCGTCAAATTTTGAATAACAGACAAAAATCGTCTAAAGAAAACCAGAACCAGAACTAAGAACTAATTAAACTAAGAATCTAGAACTTGCCGCCTACATTTTGTATATAATAACAATTTTTAACCTTTATTGCAATAGTCTAATCACGAACACAGTCTGTGATAGTAATGACAGACATTGTGGTTGATGTTTTTGATATATTAAAAATATAACGAAACCAGTGTTACTGGTCATTTCAGTTGTATAGATTACGATTTATAAATTGCTTACTGCAACAAGTAGTGGTTTGTCACGTATTTGTTACAAATGGAAGTTATCTGACTTTACAAAAGCTTTTGAATTGAGGGACAACTATTACCCTATGGTGTTGTTCACACGTCAAATGTATTCTTCATTATCTTATCTACGCGGACAATTGACAAAAATTCATAATCGTTACCCAAGGATTAAGATCAGCTCTTCGTCTCTTCAAGAAAAAAGACTTGATATTCTGCTTGCATCCGTTAAATTAGCTTAGAGTTCTAATGACCTGAAAATTTTGCACACACACTGGCCTCTCACTGATACTGCCGATGTCTACTGAAACTTATGATGATTCTTGACCAAACCCTTCGGAGAGTTTTGAGTTTGATTTTTCTTCCGTAGTGCGACAGTGTTCTACCAGCAGACTAGGCTCCTTGAGCTAGCCGGCAGTATAGCAGCGAGCACCCCTTGGCCATCTTTCAAAATTACGTATTGTTTTTTTCTTTCCTTTCAAGATTGTGGTCATGGAGTTAGTAGTCTACCTGTATTGGGTTTTATTCGTATGCTTATTATATTATAGGGAAACGGGACAGATAAAGGGGAGGTTTGGGTACCCATAAACTGGTTTAACCCTACCGCTGGCTTTTGCTAGTGCCGGTGTTATATTGTCATTTTTCCCCCATGCCAGATTTTCCCCGGGGGAAAATGAGATCATTCTCATTTTTCCCCCAGGGAAAATTGAGATCATTGTCACTTTTCCCCCACGGAAAACTGACAATACGTATACGTATTGCCATTTTCCCCCGTGCTGTTTTTTACCCCATACAAATTTCTTGTTATATAACACATATAAGCAACGAAGAGATATGGAGTAAATGCACATTAGACATAGTCTGTACAAATACATGGTAGAAATGAGCAATGGAACAACGCTTTTATTTTTTCTTCATCTTGAAGAACATATGTCGTTTCTATCTCAACTGGTCTGACATGTCGTCCGAGCTTTGATCAACAACTGATTAGAGACATATATGTACATGCCTCTGAAGAGACAGACCTTGTCCGTGTGTCAAACATATAAATCTCATAGCACGCTCTTCAATTTTGACATAACTCTTAATGCAATTTCTTTAATAAATGACTTAATTTGAGAACGAACTCGATGTTTAATCATGTTTCACTCATTAATATTACTATTAATTGGCTGATCCAAAGGGAGGGGATCCATGAGTTGGGCTCCTTTTTTCTTGAAAAAAAAGTCTTGTGCAAAATTTAGGCAAAATTTAGGCAAAACGTAAAACATGGCCTGGAATCCCCCTTTTTAAGGAACCTCATTGGAACCCTCCCCATTTTGGAGGTTTAGATCCGCAGGTGCTATTTGAAACAAGGAGGTAGACAAGGATCAACCCACACAAGAAATTGACAATACACTCCGTGATATAGAAAATCAGATTAAAAAACTGACAATTTTGAATTATTTATACAATACAATAAAGCAACATGTATGAAATGACAAGTGATGCCAACGCCGAGAGCTGCTGCCGCCAATGATTTGGCCAAGGTGGTATTTCGTAAAGTGTCCTGGTATATTACCCAGGTCATCTCTCCAACGAAAGAATTAATTTTTCACGTATATAACTGGAAATTCCCTGGACAGATCAACCCCAAACTTTGTCTATATCGGTCTGTATATTTTTTTGTGAAATTTTGCCATTAATTAATAATTCATATTAACCAGGTTGTTTTATTTTTTAGTTAATTTTTTTATTTCTTTGGGGGGGGGGCTTAAGCAGAAGTCTTTTCTCACAGGTTCCACTAATAAAATTTCCGAGAAAAGTATTTTCATGCGACTAATGATGACATTAAGGGGAAAAATGAGCATATGTACGGTTGAAAGGGGAAAAATGGCAATGATCTCATTTTTCCACCATGTTCCGTAAGGGGGAAAGTTTAGAACATGCCCAATTTTCCGGGGAGAAAAATCAGCATATGCTAATTTTTCCCCCGGAAAAAGTGGCATGGGGGAAAAATGGCTATAGAACACCGGTACCAAGTCCGGCTGTCCCGAGTTGCTATTGTTGTCTACTTTTTTTCTTTTTTCTTTTTCGTGTTCTTCATATGTAGTTCCATAGCAGATTGTGGCATGTAATTATAATTGTCAGCCATTGTAGGCGTTTCCTGTTATCCATTTTTTTACACTGAAAAGGGAAAAAGTGTGAACAAATTAGTAAATATCTTTTGAAACCGAATCAGATATATAACCACATCATATTCCATTCTTCTGATTCTTGTCGTACTATAATTTTATTTTTTTTAAATAACATACGTCATTATTTATCGTTATGCCTTATATCTACCCTTATATAAATGCATTAGAAATTGAAATCAATCGGTTTTCAGGTTGTTGACCGCATCAGATTTTTTACCACTTGCCTTATTTTGATTGGTTAGATAACTTCACGTGCGAATCACATTATCGTCTGTAACGCCAAATGGACCACTTGAAATGTCTGAGGAAGAAATATAACACATGCACTCACAATTTCTGTCATCCGTTTCCCGAAAAAAAAAAGACTCATAGAAGAAAATCCTAACATGTAAACAACCACAGTGCACTCATCGAGTCAATTGCAAGAAAAACTTCTTAATGAAACAATGAGATGTGGGCACTAAAAATAGAATAGTTAGAATAAAACTTGGGTATCACACACACACACACACACACACACACACACAATGAAAGTATGATAATGTTTCCATATGAGATATTCGCCCATGAACAAGTACACCATTACTAAAATGTATAGAGAGCTTGCATCTCTCACACAGGGAATCTTTTTACGGACTCAGGCCACACTGCTGACAAATTTAAAAACTTGCTTTTGATTTTTGTTAAAATTTTTTAAAATGAGAACACTGGAAGTGGTGGTTTAAAAGTTTTAAATGCTAGATTTGGGGATTTTTAAAATTTCTTATATAATATTATATTCTAGAAATCACTATACATTGTATAATTATTTTTGTGTGTGTTCCTCTTTCAGTATTAAAAATATTAAAAGAATAAGCAAATATCAATATAAAATACCAAAATTAAGTGTAGTTGCATATGACTATTTCGACATTCTATGTCTCTTCAGTGTAGATCTAATCAAACCATTTTGAAAACCATAAACCGAAAATTGAATGAAATCTGATAGAGAACAAATTACAAAAAAAAAAATAATTAAATAAATAAAACATAAAAATAAAAAAAAATAAATTAAATGTAAAGCCAAAATCAATTTAGGACAGAGCTGTGCAAATTGAGATACTACTTAGTTTGTAGCAAAAATTTCCAAAAGTTAGATATTACACGTAAATTAACATTGGACAAAATCAAAACGATTCTGTATATATTTTTTTTAACTTTGCATCCAGATAAGTTTTTTTTTTTAAATTACTATATTAAACAAAATCTGAGAACTAAGAAAAACCTTTCATCTAAGGATGACCTACCTTAAAAGGGTACTATTGGTGCAGCTTGAGAAATGTATGACTTAATTAACTGGTTCAAGGATTGATTTTAAGGATCGTCCAACTTTTCAGGAAATACTTATGCTTTCAGTCGATTTTGTTAATTTAAAATTGTGCCCAAACATTGCAAACAAACGAAAAATGTATTCTTTTTTTCTGTTGTACTAATTTTGGATGAAGTATATGAAATAATATTGTATTAACATAGAAATTGTATTTAAATGGACTGGTAAGACGTTTTCTTGAAAAAAACGTATATTTTGCACAAAACCGGTGTCATAAGACGAGAGAATGTAAGTATGTTATAAATCTAATTTTGAAAATAAATATCATATTTTTGTGTCATAATTTTGATGAATAAGTTTCCAGGAGATGTAAATGGATCGTTTGTAGTACTTAATTGAGAGTAAAACACCAGTTTAGACAAGAATGGTTTGCAAATATGTAAATAAAAGGACCCGGTTATATAATTTTAAGACTAACTAGGATGCCAGTTCCAAGCCAAGACAGTTGCTTCCTAGAATTTCTACTGGTGGATTTCCACCTGCTTTTTGCCTTTTGACAATTCTGTTCGTTAATTATGTTATTTCCCTCATTTAATTTTGAAAAATACGTTTTCATCATTCATTGACACTATGAAGATTTAGATGTAAAAGTCGCAGGTTGCCGGTAGAAACTGAAAAGTGGCAGAGAATCGACAGAAATGATAGGTTTGCTTCTTTTCTGACATCTTAGACGAGTTCATTATCTTGTGTTTTGATGTTATTTCAAAAATAAATAGCAACAACTATTACCATCATACTGTCGTAAAAATATCAATGCTCTCAAATTACATAATTGTTTTATTGGCTGGATTTTCAGCAAATTTAATACTATAATATTACCTATTAATATTGGGCTTACTTGCTTAGTCACAGACTTAAAATCTTTAAAAAAAACACTGTTTTTTTTTCTCTGTCTTCTTGACCTTTTCTGTATCAATTTCTGCATTTACCATACGATTTGTTTAGACCATTTCAGATTCAGAAATCTACATCAGATACATTTTTCTCAAATTGGAGGAAGGGTAGCATTTTTGTAGCATATTTTCATAAATGTAAACGCAGCTTTTGTTTGATAGAAAAAAAATTGAGAGCATAGTATTATTAATGGATGGGATTTATTAACATAAAAAAGATATTTTTGGTTTTGTGTCCATTTTTATGTTAACTATGTATGTGATTCTGCTAAATCAAAGCACTGAAAACACTTAATCTGTGACTCTTTGATTAGTTCTGCAAAGAAGGAAAATCGTCGAAAGGAAATTGTTTCAGTAAACAATTTGGAAATAAACTAAAAAAAATATGATAAAGTGCAGGCATTACACTATTGGATATTTCAATATCACAACAAGGTGTCAAACCACCCATTCGGCCAATCAGAGCTTGGAAAATATGTAAATTAAAGATTTCAGAACCTAAACATACATTTCACAGTTGATTCGTTACTGTCGGGCATGCAGTTTATACAGTGACTTTTTAGTTATAGCAAAAACACTGTCCCAAAAGCTGCTTAGTCAGGGATTTGATCAGCCTTTGTTACTTTAATCCCTTCAGAAATTCTATGGCCGTCACCATGACATCATTGACAGATATGACGTGTCTGTGTCCCAAATGAAAACGGACATTTTCAGCTAGATTATACGTCTTCACGGATTTGACATAATCGGATTTGACTCCGCCCTGGATTGACTCACTGATAGTGTGACGGGTGCCGCTAGCGGAGCAGGACATGCTTACCCATCCGGAGCACCTGATGTCACTCCTGGTTTTCATGGGAGTTCACGCTGTCAGTACTTTAGTTTTTCGTGTTGTCTTGTATATCATACTGTATAATTTTAGTTTTGTCTTCGTGAGTGATGTTTGTACTACCGATTTGTCCTTGTGAATGTTTGAATACTATAGAGATTTGCAGAAGCTTTTCAAAATTTTACCTTGGGGCTGTTTGAGGGTTAGAGAAGTAACATGTGCCATGGATTTCAATTGGTTTTGTCTAAGGGTTAGAAAATGACATTAACCAATCCGCCACCAATAAGATCTTTCAAAACAATATATACCTCACTGATAGTGTGACGGGTGTCGTTAGCGGGGCAGGACATGCTTACCCTTCCGGAGCACCTGATGTCACTCCCGGTTTTCATGGGAGTTCACACTATGAGTGCCTTAGTTCTTAATGTTATCTTTTTATTTCCGTGCTGTCTCACGTCCTTGTTTTGTCTTTGTTTTTATCTGTTACCGTTTTTGCCATGTCTTTGGACTTCGATTTTTGTAGTCATCGCTTCCCTTGTTCCTTCGGTATTCTACTGCCGTTGTTTGAATTCTGGCACCTTTAAAAATATATGTCGCCATGACATAAATGATGCGCTTGTTTAAACATTGATATTAATATCAGGCAGATTTTGAGACAAAGGGTTATTGATTAGATAAATAACAAAATACCGAAGTTAGAATTATTCTTTGAATAGCTGTCATGGGAGTTTTCTGGTATACAATGAATGTGCAAGTTTTGGCTTTGGATGTATGCTGAAATTTTGATATGATGTAGACGAGATGTGTTTCTTTTCAAAATAAGGAAATTTCGTTGAAAATGTTAAAGAAAATTAATTGGTGGTTTTTAACCTTAATGGATTGGAGAGAGACCATTGAATCCACTACGACTTTGAAACATGTTCTCTAAATTTACATTAAGAAATTAAGTTGAAAGGCCGCCCATAAGTAAAATGTAGATTATATTGCATCTTTCCGATTTGATTTTTTGCAAGCAATTTGAAATGTAACAAGATTAACACCTAGTAATTACAAGCAAATGACTGCATTTTTGTCACATTGAAGAATATCATCAGTGTTTCAAGACATGCTTAATTAACAAAGAACGTAATGACAAATAAGATATTATGTATATGGATTGTTATATAAGGCAAGAGAACTTGATTATAGTTTGCAATGATATATATGAATAAATATTTGTACTCTCATACTGTATTGCTAGAAACGCTGCAATATAATTCATTCAAAAATTATCAAATTGCTGCACCCATTCACTTGTGTACAGTAATTCATGTTTCCATGCAATGTAAAAACACTATGACGCATCAACAAATTATCAAAATGCAAATCATTCTTACCCTGTCAGACCAGCTCATACCTCCAACCGTAAGTGCTGTAGTTTTATGGGGTTCTTTTTCATTTCGGTTTATTTTATCTTTGTTGACTCTGTTTGTGTTGCCTATGTATTGTCGTATTTTGGATTTTATATACTAGAATTTTTCGACTTTGCTGACTTTTTTCCTTCAATATTCGTTTGCTGATGTACTTAAAAGAACACCTAGTGGGCTTTATCGGTCAATATCTTTGTCACCAAGTCTTGACCGATCAACCTTAAAGTTAAAATCAAAAACTTAAATTGTCTGAATCTACACCAGGTTATTTCAAAGTTGAATAATCAATGAATAGATATGGAGTAGATGCACATGAGACAGAGTCCCTACGAATACATGGTAAAAACAAGCAATGGATCAACGCTTTTATTGTTGATCTTCATCTTGAAGTCACCATGAGGCCTTCAACAATGAGCTTTACACATACGTCACAGTCAGTAAGCTCAAGATGGCCCCTAGCACCAGTTTTAGCAGAATTCATTGATCGATGTATGAATAAAAATCAAAAATTAAAAATAATAACATGTCTAAGTCCAAAAGTGATAAATATAAGTATTTCCTACATTTTTCTAACTTAAATTTATGTCATGAGTAGTGTGGGAAAAACAATGGTAGAAAATTAAAAAATGCACCACCCTTGAATATACCTTAGTCAAATGTATGGAGCGTTTTAAACATTGGGTTTAAGATTTTTTTTTGAAATATCATTACTAGAACATTAGACAAATATGGTCTTCAAATAACAGTTAATTACTATTTTTTATAAAGAATATTGATTTGGAGTAAAAGTCATGACAGTGTTTAGAGTAAACAACCGTCAAATCAGTCTATGAAGGATGATCGCATAGGAATAATTTATATATTATTTTTGCAATCTATTTACTAGTGGTCCTGGTCTCTTCGTTCTCGGCTTTTGATAAAATAACAAAGCTTATATGAAAAATCGAAAACATGTTCAATAATCCTTCAGGCTGCTGTTTAGACCCCATCCTTACAGACAAAAACTAGAAAATTGTTCGGAGTAAACACTATTACATGACTTATTTTCAGGGGAATGCTGTATTTATTCCTCCATGCAATTAACCCTGTTACACATAGTCCGATTTTTAGAAAAGAAACGTTTGGGGGGAAATCTGGTTTTAGACCTATTATTAATGAACAGTTCTGTAATTTATTTAGGTATATTTAATTGTATTGTCTTGGCATTGGTATTCAAGGAATTGCTGTATTTATCTCTCCGTGCAATTATCCCTGTCATACATAGTCCGATCGTTTTTTTTTTTTTTGAAAAGGGGAAATCTGGTTTTTTTTAAGTTATTATTAATGAACAGTTATGTAATTTATCTAGCTACATTTTATAATCTTCTCTTTGCATTGGTATTCTACAAAACTGTAGCACAATACACGATGATATTACAATTTTAGAAACCATAAAAATACATGAAAATAAAGTTCAATCTAGTTTTTGAACGATTCATCAGAAATGTTCTGATTTTGGATCAGTTTATATATTTGATATTGATTATAAGTAATGATAAGGTAGCAATACTGACATCGATCCTTAACTTACCTGTGATAGAAAATAAAGAAAATATGATATGGAGTAATCAACTGACATCCTTTGATTATCACATGATTAGCAAAATTGGCCATATCTAGTATCAGCATCAATAATTAGTACTTCAAAAGCATCATATTCAGTAAAGATTTGCATATAGAATAGATCAAACTACTAGATAATGATATAGTTGTATGAATACCTATATTTTGTAGGCCCTCATAATAGTAATGGTTGAGTACTCTAAGTTTAATTATCAATAATTATATGTAGGGATTGCATTTCGCTGCCTCGTAAATCGGTGCTTTGTGTATTTCTACAGGGATTTCTTTATTCGTTGAAATTGAACACATTGTGTTGTATTTTTTTTAGAAGTTTGACCAGATACACCATAAAGTTAAAGCTTGGATTAGTGTTCTTGTGATTGACTTAGTGCTAGTATCAGATGTAGTAAAAATGGTTACAAGATTATGGTCATGGAGTTAGTAGTCTACCTTTATTGGGATTTATTCGTATGTTTATTATACTATAGGGAAACGGGACAAATAAAGGGAAGGTTTGGGTACCCATAAACAGCTAGCTTTTGCTAGTGTCGGTACCAAGTCCAGCTGTCCCGAGTTCCGATCGTTATTTACGTTTGTCTTTTGTCTTATTTGTGTATTTCTTGTGTAGTTTCCTGGCAGATTATGGTATGCAATTATAATTTCAGCAATTGTAGATGTTGAATGCTGTCCATTTTATTTCATTTACAACAACATTGCCCTTACCAACTGATTAGTTGACACTGTCCATTTCTATTGTAATTTTCTTCTTTATGTTATTCATATGACAACATTTATTATTTACATTAACTTATTTTTGATAAAAAAAATAATAAATAATTTTCATAACTAAGGTGAAGTATTTAAATTAGACGGTTTGTATCAAAATTGTAATATTCCTGTTGTCGTCAATTAAGCACCGATTACTAGCTTTGTTCAGGTTTATATGTTGTGGATTGCTTCGGTATAGTGAGATTGAAGTCAACCCTGCGCGATGCTTAAGCATATTTAGCTTACCTGGTCTAAAAGTCCATGTGAGCCTTTGTCATCACTTTGCGTCCGTCGTCCGTCAACAATTTCAAAAATCTTTTCCTATGAAACTGCTGAGCCAATTGTAAGCAAACTTGGCCTGAAGCATCACCAGTCTCAAATTGTATTCGATTATTCCGAAGACCAAACAACATGGCTGCTGTTACTAAAAATAGAAAATAGGGATAAATTGCTGTTTTTTGCAAATTACTAAAAAACCCGTTAGATATCAAAAATCTGACATGGGGTAAAAGTGATCAGCATAGCAAGATCTACCTGCCCTGCAATTTTGAAGAAAATCCGAAAACCTGTCTTGGAGTTATTGCCCCTTTTCCGTAAAATTTTCAAAATTTGTCCATTTTCTATTTCAACAAGTGTAACCACCTGTATATTACAAAAAGGTTCAGTATATCAAGATCTACAAATTCTGAAATTTTGAAGAAAATCCAAAAACCCTTGTAGGAGTTATTGCCCTTTTTTCACGGAATTTTCAAAAATTTTCATATTTTTCGTCTTTTATTTCCAAAACTATAGAAGATGAAGGTTAAGTGTAAATTGTTAAAATGTTTGCCATGCTGTGGATTTCAAAACCGGTGTTTAAAATTGTTTGTGATCGCCGTTTTCAAAATGGCCGCCAAAAAAGGCGAGAAAATTCAACATAGTTCGATTTCAATGAAAATGAAAAAGAATGGAAAAGGGGTTAATGTCAAGAAGACAACATCCCATATCCAGGTTAAAACGACCCAAAACAAAGCATCTATGGGTCATCGTACGGTCTTCAACACAGTGAGGAACCTCACACCATATAGCAAGCCCTAAGTGACCCCAAAAAGGTAAAAAAGTGAATAAATCAAAGGAAACAAATGTTGGTTTTAAATAGATATTGATGTTGCGACTTCAAAACCGGTGTTGAAAATTTGTTCGTTTACCGCCATTTTCAAAATGGCCACCAAAAAAGGTGGGAAAATTCAACATTGTCCGATTTCAATGAAAGTTGGTTTCCAAATAAATATTGATGTTGCAACTTCAAACCGTTGTTTAAAAGTGTTCGTTTACCGCCATTCTCAAAATGGCCGCCAAAAAAGGCGGGAAAATTCAACATTGTCCGATTTCATTGAAAGTTGGTTTCAAAATGGTTGATGTCGCAACTTCAAAATTGATGTTAAAATTTGTTCGCTTTCAGCCATTTTCAGAATGGCTGCCAAAAAAGGCGCGAAAATTCAACATTGTCCGATTTCGAAGAAATTTGGTATCCAAGTGGATATTGATGTTGCGACTTCAAAACCGGTGTTGAAAATTGTTCGTTGACTGCCATTATCAAAATGGCCGCATAAAAGGTGGGAAAATTCAACATTGCCTGATTTCAATGTACTTTGCTTTCCAAATAGATATTGGGACTTCAAAACCGGATTGGTGGTGTTCGAACTACCACAAGTTTGAGGGACTGAAGTTCAACTGTTAGCTTAATTGGGGCAACTGAAAGCCAGGTGAGCGATACAGGCTCCTGGGAGCCTCTGGTTTCTTATTTTTCAATAAAAAATAGCAAAAAAAAAACCCACCAATATTATTATATGTTTTTCGATGCCTCCGTAACCCAACGGTGTATAGAATTTCTTGTAAAATCTTCAATTATTTTATTTGTTCCACGTAGTCCAGTTGGTAAGATCGTGCGAAAGAACGACTGATCGCTAAGAGAAGTCTGAAATTTGACTCTTCTTTTAACGGAAATTCATATGCATCATAATAGTAAAATAAAATTGAACTTGTCATTTTCCAGGCGATTTAAAAAGTATAAAGTTGTCAGACTAAGGGTACGCAAGTGTTGATTATAACGTCGCAAATAGCCTGACCTGTCCGTAAAATGTACACTCAAACGGCGGCTCACTCCTTTAAGGTTCTGTCTTTATTTTGGAAGAAATATATATTTGCATACCATCAAAACCAATGATCTTAATATCATTAACCCCTCTAAAATACTCTACTAAGATCTTAAACACATGTCAAATATCCCAAAATCTTAGCTGCGGCTCAGTCATTTTAGGAATAGTACACATTATATCTTTATTAGGTCATGTATTTTGTGTGAACCATATCTCGATGAGTCGCGCAAGCACAAAATGTGACGGCATGATGTTTATGAAACAATTAAAACATCACGATTAGCTAAGTACTTCAGCATGCGCCTGCATACATTATGCCTACGAATATTAAATTGCCAGTTTTAGTATTTTGCAAAAATGGGACATTAATTCTTTTTATTACTAACTCATTCCAATTTAAATTTGCAATTCCAGTAATTGCAAATCTGGTGCCGCCATTTTTGAGAGATACCAAGTAGTGTAAATGACCAAAATGTGCTGAATTTCATGGGACTTACAAAAATTATATTTGTAAGTTGATATGTTAGTATACTGTTACACAATCGCAGTTTAAAAACATGGGATATTGAAATGATCCCATGGGGGCAAAATATTCATATGGGATTTTTATGAAATCCCATGGGAATTTTTAAAAATCCCATGGGAAACAGCATTTTCCCATAGGATTTTAAAATTCTCATGCTTTTCAAGTTGCTACTGTGAAAAATCTTGCTAAGAATAGACTAACAAATATGATTTTGTTAAGTCCAATGAAATTCCGCACATTTTGGTTATTCACACTACTTTGTAGCTCTCAAAAATGGCGGCGCCGGATTTGCAATCACTACAATTGCAAATTTAAATTGGAATGAGTTTACTATTAAATAGATTTTGTTGTAGGAATTGAATGCTTCACATTTTTTACATTGCATTATGAAGCCTTGCCTGAAACACATTTTTGACGAAGCACTACAACGTTACACGTTAACGTGCACATGGTTAACACCATAACTCATATGAAACTCAAAATATAGCATTTACGATTTAGGTCAAAATTTTTAAACCTTGAGCACGTGGACTGATGTGCGTCATCGAGGAATAAAAGCTTATTCAGCCTAATAGAACGGCAAATGCGTCATTTGTTATTTTATATCATGATATACAAGCATATTACTCTGGTTTTATAATAAAAAATAACAAAAAAACATGCTTTTCATTTTCAGCCCATAGAAAAGAAATATGATAACAGAAATAAAGCCAATAACACGAAGAATCTAAAATCCTTTGATAACAACATTAGTTTTATTTTTAAAATCATATAGAGGAAAAAAACAACAAGATTATGATTTATACCTTTTCTATTTCTAATTACTATCGTGTTTTCATTTACTTTTCCCTTCCATGTAACATATGCTAATCATTAAAATTCATTTTGAAACATGTGAAACGCCGTGGTTTCATTAAGAAAATTACATTAATATAAACGTTTCTCGATGTCAATGAAATCAGAAATCGGATTCGCAATCCCATACATATTTCATCAAATACGTCTTTTAATGATAGTAACAAGACACAAATTAAGATAAATATGACTTGGAAATGATCTGAATTGGGCATTAATTAATAATAACTTTATATGACGAAAATGATGTCTTTTGGTTATAAGATTCTCTTTTTCATTTTCAAGTATATATTTTAAAAGGGAAAACATTGCAGATGTGAGATTTTAAATTTCACTTTCAATATGTGGAATCATAAAACCAGGTAAAAAAAACAAGGGAAAATATGCAATGAATGTACATGAGACCAAATCATATGTAAATGTTGAACATACAAATGTCATATTGAATTCTCAACGATGCTATGCAACTTAACAACAGAAACAAAAAAGAACTCATAAATTTTTCTTATAAGCCCTAATAATCCAAAAGGGTAAAAGTGAGATATTGCAATCACTTGGTGTCCGTCGTCCTTAAATTTTTTTACATTTGTTACCATCTAAAACTACTGAAGCAAAAATTTGCTCGACATTAGCGCAATGGAAGGGAAGGTTTGGCGTGACGTGACCAGTTAAACCCATCATTTCTTTTGAAATGCATGAACCAAATCAGGACCATTGCGGTCAATAATTGTCCGGTGGTTTTCCAACTGCTCTGTTCCTTTTTTTTTTGCCTCTTTGACTTTGGCTCTTGACAATTCTGTTCGGTTTTTTGTTTTTACCCCATTTCTGGAATAATATACGGGTTGTCTTTTACAAAAAATGTGCTCATTTCGTGGCCGCCATTTTGTAACATATTGTAACATTTGACTCAACGAAAGAAGCATCACTTTAGCTCACCTGGCCATGTGAGCATGTGCCCTCATCCGTCCGCCCTTTAACCTTTATTCAAAGATCTTCTGCTATGGAACTAATGGGCCAATACTATCTAAACTTGACTCGAATCATTAACAGGGTGTGCACTTTCAAGTTTGATTGTCATGTCCCTATACCAAATAACATGGCCATTGCTACTAAAATAGAACAGAGGTAAATCGCTGTTTTTTGCACAAAAACAAAAACAAAAACAAAAAACAAAAAAAAAACAAACAAAAAAACNAAAAAAAAATCCCTCAAAAACCGTAACAAATATCAAGGATCTGACATGGTAACAAAATGATCATCATGAAGAGATCTACCCACCGTGCAAATTTGGAGACAATCCGAGAATCCGTCTTTGATATATTTTCCCGTTTTCGTAAAATTTTCCTTTTTTCGTTACTTTTCATTTTACATATTGAAAATGATAGAAGATAGAGGGGTGAAGTTTAAATTACAAAAATATAACAATCTACATGTCCTGTAATTTTTCAAAAAAAAAAATGACTACCCTTATAGAAATTATTACCTTTTTCCTTCGAATTTTCACGATTTTATACGCTTTTACTTCTATTTTAAAAACTCTTCGAGATAGAGATTAAGTTTGAATTTGAAAAGTGTTCACCTTATCAAGAACTACCATTTTTTATATACGTCCAGCAGGTTCCTTTCTCATCCAAAATGACCGCCAGCAGGAACATTCTCTGAAACTACCTAGTCAATTAGAACAAATCTTGGTCACAATACTTGGTTGTGGTTTTTATGTTCGTATTTCATCAATGATGGCCGCCAGCATGGAACCTAGTTTTACATTGGGACCTTACGAGAAATGCATTTAAAGTACTTCCCCTCTGAACTAACTAAGCCAATTGAAATCAACCTTTCTCACAATTGTCCTTTGGTAGTCCTTTCAAGTGTGTGATTTTTATGAACAAATTCTCTAACTGAAGAAAAAGGTTCTTTACAAGGTCCGACATCTGCTGTATTACTCAACTGAAAAAAATATCACCTCACGGAAACGATTTTGATGTAATCAATATGCAGAGCTTTCAGAAGGACAGTTCTGGACTTCAGCATAACAATACATGTGAAAAAGAGACATTTTTCTTTCCATATCATCATTTTTCCGTATCTGCACACAAAATTCCGTATGTGCGTATATTTCAGAGTTGGTTCTAGAAAAGTAAGCATTGTCTATGACGTCTTTTTGCAACGCTGAAAATGATCTCCCTGATGACAGAAAAATATTCCTGTTAACATCGTTTAAAGGAACCAAAAGAACATGAAGTATATGGTATGAAGTATCTTGTACCTTCTACAGAAAAGAAAGGTAATCTCATACATTTTGAAAGGAAGTAGCTTTAAGTTTGATTTTTCTTCCGTAGTGCGACAGTGTTCTACCAGAAGACTAGGCTCCTTTAGCTAGCCGGCACATTAGCGGCGAGCACCCCTTGACCCATCTTTCAAAATAACGTATTGTCATATTCTCTCCTTTCAAGATTGTGGTCATGGAGTTCGTAGTCTACCTGTATTGTTTTTTATTCGTATGTTTACTATACTATAGGGAAACGGGACGGATAAAGGCGAGGTTTGGGTACCCATTAATCAGTTAAACCCTACCGCTGGCTTTTGCTTGTGCCGGTACCAAGTCCGACTGCCCCGGGTTCCTATCGTTGTTTACGTTTGTCTTTTGTCTTATATGTGTGTGTAGTTCCCTAGCAGTTTGTGGCATGTAATTATAATTTTCAGCCATTGTAGGTGTTTCTTGTTGTCCCTTTTATTTCATTAAATAAATTGCTTAGGTCAATCCAAGTAATCCCTTCAATGGCAAAAGCAGTGACAGTACACTTACTTGTCCATAAGCCATATTTGAACTTTCAGGATAGCCATGTCTAATTGATATTTAAAAGCAAGGAATGAAATATTACAAAAAAAAAACAATTTTTTTTATCAGATCAGAATCGGTTCTTTTTTTTTATTAATGCATATTTATTAAATATTTTCATAAAACAATGAAAAAATATGTAGTTATTAAATAAACATAAGACAACGCCTCTACAAATACATGGCAAAACCAAGCTATGGACGAATTTGTTGTTCTTCATGTTAAAGTCATCATGGGTCTTTAGCACCGGTTGAGCGGACTTCATTGCTAAATGTCGAACAACTCTACGTCCACGTTTCTCTTATCCATGGATGCGGGGTCGTCAACAAACATTATATCAACTGGCAAAGAGTTTTTACTATCGCTGTCATCCATGGCTCGATGAAAAGATTGAAAGAAGAAACTCACAAATTAAAAACAACTAAAGGACACTATTCTAAAATCATAAGATATGGGCGTAATAGGTCTGGAGCTGACATGTCAGTTAACTGCTAGTAGTCTTTTGTGATTTCATGTCTATGTCCGTATATTTTGTTCTTTCAGTTCAATTTTTCACAATTGACCTGTTGCTAACTGAATTTTACTGTTGTAACTATTGTTTTTTATTTATCACATTTGCTAGGGGCAAGGTTTTGGGACCAATACAATTAGTTCAACCCCGCCGCAGCAGGTTTGCGCCTGTCCTGAGTCAGAAAATTTATTGAGCCTTTGTGTGTCTTGTCTGTTTTCTAGTAAGTTTAATCTATGTCTATAGGAGTTTAGAATGATGTTTATTTAGGGGCCGACTCCGACCTGTCGTTGGGTGTGGGGTTTTCCTCACCGTTCATTGAAGATCTTATGGTGGCTTTGAGTTTTTATTACTCCCCTTTTGGTCGTTGTCTCTTTGACACATTCCCCGTTTCCCTTCTTTTTTCTATTATAAACAGGTGATCAGACTAACATTTTGAAAATTACAAAAAAATATTAAATTCCAAAATTTGAATGTATGATAGTTTACCCAAATGATGAATTCTCTCAAGATTCAGAACACCATAATTGAAATGTATAGAGAAGATACATATTTCGCTCGTTAATCCTTTACGGACTCCACACTGCAGGATAGTCAGTCATAAATAAATAATGACAGAATTTGGAGTAAATGAACATTGGAAAAAGTGTCTACAAATACATCGCAGAACCAAGCAATGAAACAACGTTCTTATTGTTGTTCTTCATTTAGAAGTCACCATGAGGCAAGGCCTTCAAACTAAGCCCAAGAAGGGCTATAGCACCGTGTAGATCGGAATTCACTGCAAAATGTCAAACAATTCTTCATCTGCATTTCTCTTCACTCGTGGATGCGGGATCGTCTTTGCCTTTAAAATTTCAAATAATTTCACTCCACATTTTACCGTACCTAATTTTTTCAGTCGAAAATAAACATATAAGAACATTTATTCAGCTTTGCCCCCTTATGAAACTTAAATGTTGTTCCTTTAAAATTACCTTTTGGAATTTGCGGTTAATTTGGATAGAGAAGCACTTTTCCCCACCATTATTTTGTGTTGAAATCTTTCTACAGACTGGTAATTAGTTTGAATTCTTCCCACGAGAAAAACTTCAATTACAGAATGTCACATAAATACATGATTTAAGCAAAAACAAAGGAGATTGATTGAAAATTGTTTTAAAAGATTTATATTATTTTTTTTTTAAGTTTTTCATTTTTATTGCAGAATGAAAACTTTCTAAAAGAGTGTCAAAATGTGATTTTATGTCATTATCAATTACATCAGCACACTAATACTAAAGAAAAAGGAAAAAAATGGGACATTGTCAAATTAAAAATCAAAATAATATAACACAATTCATATTAAACACAAATTGAGACAAAGAAATGAACAGAAATGAACAAGAGCGCAAAAAAAAAACTTAAGCAGTAGCAGAAAAGAAAGAAATACAAAGAATCACAAGCTATTATTAGGTGCTCCTGAATGTTAAGTATTATCTGCTCCACGCGTGGCACCAGTCAAGCTGCCAATGAAAGCTCCATTTTCATATTCCATGTTTGTCAGTTCGGTTTAAAGTCTGGATCTACTCAAAATTTTCTATTTTCATTTGTGAAATAGAAATGTAGATCTGTCAATTGGTGACAACACTAAAGCTCATTTAGTGACAATTGTAACAATGATTGAACATAACGTTGTCGTATAATTATTTCGCTCTGTTGACAAAATCGCTATACAAACTACAGGTACGACAATAACAAATGAGTTGCCATATGCCGGAGATGTATTACTGCTCATAAAAGTTCACAACTGGAAAGTCGAAATCAACACGTTTGGCGTAAAGTTTGTTGTGAGACGTCCAGAGTTATCAGTATAGAGGTGTGAGTCCAGGTATGATGATGATGATGAATATGTTTAAGTGTTTCTTTAATTTCGACATCATTTTGGCGTATTAGACGAAAATTGAGCATTGTTCAATTTTGGTTGATTTGATAAACTGGCATACAAACCAGTTACTTTTTTTATAGAATTTTACACAGCCACTACAGAATATAATCTATATAACGGAAACTCAACTTAAAGGACTTTGTTTACTTAATAGTTTTTTTTTTCATCTGAACTAGAAAAAAGAAGGGAAACGGGGAATGTGTCAAAGAGACAACGACCCAAAGGGGAGTAATAACAACTCAAAGCCACCATAAGATCTTCAATGAACGGTGAGAAAACCCTACACCAATCAGCAGGTCGGAGTCGGCCCCAGAATAAAGAGTAATCAAGTTCAGCGAAATAAACATCATCCTAGACCCCTATAGACATAAAGTAAACTAACAAGAAAAACGATAGGACACACAAAGCTTCGGTATTTAGTTATTTGGGACAGGCGCAAACCTGCTGCGGCGGGGTTAAACTAGTTTTATTGGGCCCAAACCTTCACCCTAGCCAATGTGATTAAAAAAATAGTAACAACAGTAAAATTCAGTTAGCAACAGGACTGTGTCAATTGTGACCCATTACCAAATGACAAATAAAATTATGTACCCTCAGTATACAGCTTCCACCAAGATCCCTTCCCGTGAGGAGTTTAGCATAGTGATTTCATACATATACCAGAATACTAGCCTTTATGAACCTGGCGCCATACGAATAAAGGAACAAATCTAAAACAAGGGCACATTTAGTGCCTCTGGTATCTCTATTTTCTACTGGAATACTTGTCCTCTAAATTCTAAAAAAAAATTATCAATTAAAAATCCAACATTGCGTCGACACCCAGTTTTTTAAAGTTTTTGTTTGAAACAGTATGATGTTTAACAAAATAGACCTTATTTTTACCTAGGCACAAATATGGATATCTTTTTCATTTACAATTTTTGAATGTATATTAAATGTGTACTGACATTGATTTATCAAATGGGAAAATAGTATAGCGTGTAGAAAAATCAGATGTTCTCAGACTGATGCAGTGGTCAAATTCATATGCAGATACATATTCTAATAAGTATTTCGATTTTTTTTCCTTTTTTCCTTTTTTTTTGGGGGGGGGGTCCACATCTGATTAATCCATCCACTTCTTGAGTATACTTTGCCATTATATTATTATTGAAAGGATACGGAGTAAATACACACGAGACAAAGCCTCCACAAATTCATGGTAAAGCCAAGCAATTGAACATCACCCTTATTATATCTCTAGGCCATTTTAATTGCAGTAGGAAGAGTTTTTAATGTGCACTTTGATAGATAGATATGAAATGTCAGTGTCACAAATAAAAACTGACATTTTCAGCTAGATTCGCGTCTTCCCGGAATTGACATTACCGGTTTTGACTTTACCCTGGATTGACCCACTGACAGTGTGACGGGTGCTGTGCACAGAGCAGGACATGCTTACCCTTCCGGAGCATCTGATGTCACTCTTNTGTGTTGTATATGTAATGTTCGTGTGTTTTGTGGGCATGTGGTGTCTTTGGTCTTCCGTCTTTTGGTGTTCTTGCTTTTGCCTTGTCTCTGGACTTTGATTTGTGTAATCTTGTGCTTTGTTCCTTCGGTATTCTACTGCCGTTGTTTTGGCAGACCCAGCAATATATCTCTGTCTGTAAGGACAGTTTATGTTACTAAGATACCAATCAGATACAAAAATCCTTTCTAAATTACGTTTTGTCCGAATCTTTTCCTTTTTTTCTTTTTCAAGATAATTGATAATAGTTAGTTGTCTACCTGTATTGGGTAGGTTTTATTTGAATGTTTATTATACTTCAATATAAGGTAGGGTTGGGTACGCGTAAACCCGTTTTTAATCTTACCGCTAGCTGTTTGTTTGCTAGTGCCGGGCCAAGTCAGGATATCCCGAGCTCCTCTCTTTATTTACCTTTGTCTTTTGTTTTACATTTGTGTTTTTTCTAGTACAGTTAACTTGTGGATTGTGACTTATGTTTGTAATTTTCGGCCATTGTAGGTTTTTACCGTTATCTTTTGTTTTGAAGATACGTTGTTGCTTTCCTCACAAAACTGATACCAAAAGAAGACAATGATATTGTTTTTTGATTGTTTAGGATATCCTTCCCTGATATGCTGGAGAGTTTGTAGGTGGATTTACAAAATGAACTGTCAATACATATTTTCTTCATTAAGTATTAAGAGGCCTGGGTGGCCAAGTGGTTAAGCTACCAATACAACCACTGTAGTCTATCACCACTGCGGATTGAGTTCGCGCCACACTTTGCACATTACAAAAAGGGTACACTCGACTTACAACCGTAACTGATAAGGTATGTCAGTTACCTGCCCAAGGTCGGTGGTTCTCTCCGGGCAATCCGGTATGAGCAAAGCTCATTATTGAAGGCCTCATGGTGACTTCAAGACGAAGAACAACAATAAAAGCGTTGTTCCATTGCGTTGTTTTACCATGTATTTGTAGAGACTTTGTCTCATGTACATTTACTCCATATCCCTTCATTACTTATTCCTCCACCACTAAAACTGACCGTCATGAGATAGCTGAAATACTGCTGAAAGTGACTTTAAAAAGAAAAAAAAAGAAGGAAAGGGGAGTAATAACAACTCGAAGCCACCATAAGATCTTCAATGAACGGTGAGGAAACCACACGTCCAACGGCAGGTTGGAGTCGGTCCCCTAAATAAAGAGTAATCAAGTTCAGCGAAATAAACACCATCCTAGACTCCTATAGACATTAAAGTAAACTAAGTAGAAACAGACAAGACACACAAAGGCTTAATAAATTTCCTGACTTAGGACAGGTGCAAACCTGCTGCAGCAGGGTTAAACAAGTTTTATTGGGCCCAAACCTTCCCCCTAGTAAATGTGATAAATAAAAAAAAAACAATAGTTACCACAGTAAAATTCAGTTAGCAACAGGACTAAGTCAGTTGTGAAAAATGAAACTGAAAGAACTAAATGTATGGACATAAACATGAAATCACAAAAGACAAAATCACAAAACCCCAAATCAAAAAAAAAAACAATAGTAACAACAATAAAATTCAGTTAGCAACAGGACTAAGTCAGTTGTGAAAAATGAAACTAAAAGAACTAAATGTACGGACATAAACATGAAATCACAAAAGACAAAATCACAAAACCCCAAATCAATCTATTCAATGTACCGTCTCTTGTAGATTACCCATGATTCTGCTAAATGGGAAGAAACTTGTACAGGATCATGCTGAAGTGACATTCCAAGATATTTTCGGTTAAATGACAGGATCTATAATATATATGTTATAGTCAATTCATGTAATCAGGAAATACATGTATTTCCTAAGTCCTTCAGTAAATACGTGTGATTACTGTGTCAATTAGTAAATACATGTATTTACTAGATACACCAGTTAATACATGTATTTCCTGATAAAATTTGTTATTTTTACACATATTTACTGGCCTTGTTTTACTTTAATAACAAGAGCTCCAAGAGTCAAAGTTGAACAATATTTTATGCTCAAAATATATGATACATGTAAATTCAAATTCCTTGCACAAAATGTTGACATTTCTGTCGATATTTCTGTTGATAGATAATTATTTATTTTATTTGGGTCGAAAGTTGAAAGTTGAATTTTTTTTATGCAACGCCACGAAGAGGAAGGGGCATATGAATTACCCTAGTCTGTACGTCCCGATTTTAAGTTTTGCGTTAACTGTTCATATTTTAACAATATTACACCAATACACGCACCTTGATTGCCTTGAATGGTAAAGAATAACTAAATACCGAACTTACTGTGAATTTAATTTCTGCATATGCGCATTTCGACAACTCATGTCTCTTCAGTGCAGATAAAATCTAAACGTTTGAAAGACCATAAACTCAAAGATCTTGAAAAACTGATAGAGAACAAATAACCAATATGATCTAGACGTAAAGCCAAAACCAGCTAAGGACAGAGCTTTGCATGAGGGAGATACTCCTTAGTTTTCAACAAAATTTACATAAATTTAGATATTGTAAGGTTCTAAATAGAATCGGCTTTCGGGTCAGCACCGAAGTACTGACTACTGGGCTGGTGAATACCCTCGGGGACTAACAGTCCACCAGCAGCGGCATCGACCCAGTGGTAACAAATAACAATAACAAATAATAATTAATGTAAAGACATTTTTTTGAATGAGAATTCCTTTTGCCGTTACTAAAAATAGAAGTCCGTGGGCTGGAAACACTTTCCGTGCACCCCCCCCAACTTCCGAACCAGACCGGTTTTTTTCAGTCCTTCTATGTCCCCTCTTCAAAATAAAACATGTTAACACGAACATAACCTGCACGCATAGACAGTATAGGGCCACTTTTATAGTACACCCGAAAAATTATTGTATTTTCGTTTTAACATAAGTTTCATCTTTCAAGCTCCATAACTTTTTGCAGATAAGTAATATGTACTTAAATTTGGTATCAAATTAAAGCTAATTTAATATGCTTTACAATGAACACAAGTTTGGGTACTTTACGCCCATTTTATGATCAGGGGATACAAAAAATCTACCCCTACCCCTGCAAAAAATTGCGAAAATCTCGATTTTAGGCTGTCAATTCCTTTCAGATGAACAACCATCGTTATGCCTAACTTATCAGTTGTGATACAATGTTGGAAAATAAAACCATTAAAGTCCATAAAATTTTGATTTTCTGTATAAAATTTTTGAAAAATGGAATTTTTCGGAATTTTAGATTTTTCACATTTTCGACTTTTTGACTTAAGGGTCGTAAAAATCTGAATATATATTTAATAATTGCCGATGCAATAATAATTTATGATATGTTAGCAACAAATTGTATGCAAAAATTTTAGTTTCAGACGTATTATAGGTTCATAAATGTCAAAATTAGCACCCCTCCCCCTACAAATTTAGAGAAAA